>SMSQ01016574.1:27973-100345 GCA_019453375.1 Ctenoplectra terminalis
TTTCGAACCAATATCGAGCATTTTTTTCATCGGTGGATCCATCTCCGAACGCCTGATTAATATTTCTCGAAGCTTGAGCCGCGGTATGATTTAATTTAAACTCGTACAAGAAGAGTAGATGTAAATCGCGTTTTGTTTCCATCTGGTTTAGGATAAAAATAAAATAAAAATGGGATACAAAGACGAAAAAATTTTACAAAATGAGTAAGAAGAATACCTTTAAGCTTTATAAATAAAAATATCGAGCGCACGTTACAATGTATCTCTCTCAGTCGCGGCTGAACACAGACTAAACAAAAAACGCCCGTTTCATAGTTTCCAACCTAATAAATATACTTAAATCGTCGGTGGATCGATTGTTAACACTTTAACGACCGCTCACACAACATGTGGGTGATGCTACCGCCGAAAGTTGTTGGCCAGTACCACACTCTTTGTGTGATAATTTATGAATGTAAACAAGTGTGGATATTGCTATTGGTTTCGTATTTCATCGCCACGTCTTTGATTTTAGCTAATTATTGCCTATTTTTAATTTTTCATTTTAAACTACAGTAGTGTACAACGTAAATTATGGAGCAAATGTCGGCGCTTTCGTGAATTTAATAAAGTTCTTTAAAATTAATTCTTCAAAAATACCCCTGGCGACGTTTGACTGCGTAGACGTGCGGCCGTTAAAGTATTTGGACTTCCTTCCGCATTCCTCGCCATTGTAAGCGTTTAGCTGGTTATTAAGCCGACAATTTTGACAATGATGAATGATAATCACGAAACGGCTGGCCAAAGAAGTTACGTGAAGGCATTGCCGCTCGTTAGCCGAGAGAAACTGTATCGACCAATGATACGGGGAAATAGCTGGGTCGATGTTCGTTATCGTCTAAGCGAGTCACGCAAAATGTGCCAGAGGGTTTCAACATTGCAAGCCATAGTTACAGAACCTGCCTCCTACTTTGTCGGAATTTATCGTCATCGTTGAAACTGTCGATTGATTGATGCAAGCCTTCGTGACCCAGCGCTGACTACAATTTTAAGCGAATGAATGACAACACGCTGGTCGATTACCTTTAACCCTTTGGTAATTTAACAAGATTATGAACCGGGGTCAAATTGGTGGAACAAAAGCCGAAAACGATTGTATGATATTAATTTATGAACCTTACTGTGTCTTTGTCGTTTACAGTGTGCATTCGTATCCCTTTATAAGATTTCTTTTTAATTTAAAAATATTTTAGTACATATTTAACACGCAGTTTTAATTTAAAAATACTTTTGCACACATTTAGCATGCAATTTTAATTGAAAAATATTTTAGTACATATTTAGCACGCAATTTTAATTTAAAAATATTTTTGCACACATTTAACACGAAATTTTAATTTAAAAATATTTTAGCACACATTTAGCACGCAATTTTAATTTAAAAATATTTTAGCACACATTCGTATCTCTTTACGAAATTTCTTTTTAATTTAAAAATATTTTAGTACACATTTAGCACGCAATTTTAGTTTAAAAATATTTTAGCACGCAATTTTAGTTTAAAAATATTTTAGCACACATTCGTATCTCTTTACGAAATTTCTTTTTAATTTAAAAATATTTTAGCATACATTCATATCTCTTTACGAAATTTCTTTTCAGTTTAAAAATATTTCAGTAAACATTCGTGTCCCTTTACACATTTTTCTTTAAATTTTAAAATATTTCAGACTTGCAAAGTATATAGCATTGAAGAAATAAACTTGAAAAATTAAATACACTACAACTGATAAAGGGATATTTAAAAGCATAGTATTCATGTAAAAATAAATGTTCATATCCTTTAAAAAAAATTTTGTTTTACTTTAAAATATTTTAAATTTGCGATATATCTATGTAACATTAAATCGATTAAAGATGTTTGAAAAAATATATAATGCGGGAGAAACAAATCTTTAACCATGTATATATTTTACAGAAAATCGTGTAAAATACTAAAAAATATAGTACTTAAAAATTTCTAGAATTTCTGTGAAAAATTACGAACCGATTATTTAACTACTTTGATAGTTTTAGCGTTAAATGCGTCCCAATATCCAACACACACCCAAAATTCTATTTTTATACTTATTTTTTATTCTATAATCTCTATAATTTCCATAATTCCCTATTTTTACTCTTATTTTTTATTCTATAATCTCTATAATTTCCACAATATACTTTTACACTTATTTTTTATTCTATATTTTTCATAATTCCTCTGTTTTAATCTACGCTCTCTTTTCATAATTATTCTTTCGCTCTAACTTTAATCCATACACAATGTAACAAATTGAAGTTACTGCTTCACGTCAGGACACGACATCGGTTAATTTATTAAAAATTCACTTACAGCAAGTGATTGTAAATATTCTGTAACGAATGAAAAAGAAAAAAGACATGGAATTTATTTTTAAAGGCCAAAGGAGAAACCTCGAACGGATGAAATTATCGAGATCATAAAAAGCTAACGTACGGTCAAAGTTTGTGCGCATTTTAAGAAGAATTATACCCCGAAAGCATTCGCAAGTTTGGAATTTTTATGTAACGCCGGAAGAAATTATAAATCGGTTCGAGATAAAGAAACAAAGATATCGAATGAAATTGTAAATCGACTCTTGCAGCTGCGAACGCGAAAACGGTCTCGTGAAAAGAACTTTCCCCTTGGAAAGTTCTAAGACTGCCAGCTGAATAACTGTTGAATCGGTTTATCGTCATGTTAGAAAATGTTGCTCTGTATAAATCATATACCAGCGAAACGATTAGAATGATGTTCAACCTTGTTACAGCCATTGGATATTTTGCAACTCAATTGAACTTCAGCGGTCTTAGAAAATTTCCTGATTTTGAAACGAACATAAAGAAGATATTTAATATGTGTTATTCATAATTTAAATTCCATTTCTAAATATTAGGAAACTTTTGAAACAATCGCACAGAAGTTATTTAATATGTGTAATTTCTAGTTTTAATTTCATTTCTAAAAATTAAGAAACTTCTGAAACAATTGTAAAGAAGTTATTTAATATGTGTAAATTATAATTTTAATTTCATTTCTAAATATTAGGAAACTGTTGAAACAAACATAAAGAAGTTATTTAATATGTGTAATTTATAATTTTAATTTCATTGCTAAAAATTAGGAAACTTAATTAAAGAAATGAGAAATTTCAAAAAAGTATCCCAACCAAATCAAATCATAAATGACTAACAAATTTTAAAACAAATACAAAAAATTTACCATCTATAATTTCTCGTTTCTAATTCCATATCGAAGATTTCCATTTCTCAAAATTAGGAAGCTTGATAAAAATGAGAAATTAAAAAGAATATTTCAATCAAATCAAATCATGAATAAGTAACACAACGAAAACAACATTTACAATATTTTTAAATATAAAGAACTTGTTTAATATGTATAATTTCAGGATTTAATCCTATGTCTAAGATTTACATCTCGCAAACTTAAGAAACTTGATTAACAAACTTAAAAATTAGGAAAAAAAACATTCAACCAAATCATGAATAACTAATATACCAAAAGTAGCATCCAAAAATGATGGAAACCTTTTAAAAATATATTGAATTGCGATCATAGGATCGGTAATACCAGTAGTCCAAGACTCTTACGCAATAATATATATCTAATAAACTAAACAAACACTGTACAACCGGAGTAACTAAGCAATGCTACCAGCACAAACGCTTCCTCGTAAAGTATACACGAGTTACAGTAACATTGGTAATGAACTATACCCGCCTAGGGACGAGTCTCGTTAGAACGGTAAATCGCAATCCAGCTATGAAGGACGACGTAAACAGACCTCACCTGTGCATCCATTGGCCTGGTCTTTCCATTGATGATACCGAAAGTGAGCTCGATCGTCGCCTGGCCGCGGTAATGAAAGTAGGTAAGTGCATTTTCTTCCGAGAAACCGGCTCTGGGATCCAGCATAAATCATGACCGATAAAGCAAGTTGTTCTCGTTATTGATTTCATCCCGTTTCGCATTCTACATCACTTTAATATCATCAAGGAATAAAAGTTTACGGCCGTATAATGCGATTCACTTTCTACGTTACGAATAGACCGCGAATTTTTATGTAAATTCATATTTATGAATGTAATTGAAAAAAAAAAATGGAAGCTAGATTAGTAATTGTTTTATTCGCTAAATATTAGGAGTATGATATTTTGAATAATTATATTAATAATTTTATGACATAAAATTTAACAGATAAAATATGTGTACTATTTTATTTTTATTAAAATTAAACACATAAAATATGCGTACTATTTCTAGATTCTATAACAACTTGAATTTGATTGTATCTGTTGTATACGAATATAAAATTTTCTAAATCTACTTTTATTTATGCGTTTTTATTTATTACGCGTGTTCTGTGTATTCTCATGCTTTCAAATTTTTCATAAGTGCATAAGAATTCGCGGTGTAATTATGGGAATATTCACAATGATTTAAATAGTTGCTTTTTTCAATTTCTGAAAGATGCATCAGTTTTAATGATTACCTGAAAAGACGATCATCATAGACGTCTGTACTTTTACTTCGAAAATTAATTTGTGATTTTTCAATTTCAATGTTTAATTGCAAGGTAAGAACGCTTTCTAAATATACGATAGTAACAATAAACAGATAGCTTAATAACCTCATCACGATTACAAACAGCGGTGGAATTTAAACACGTAATTATATCTGAAACTATATGAAATTATCGAGTGTATAATTTATAATTGGCAACAATCGATTCATCAAAGCTTTTCACTAATCTTAATCGTTCTAAGCAACATTTTTAATTCTTTTAATTGTAAGAATAATTACGGTATATTACAAAGAAATTTGTAAACAGCTCTGGAGAATTTAGAAACGAGCAATTTTTTTTATATTGCTACCAGGAATACAAATACAACTCAAAATGGAAAATGAAAATTATTTCGTTTGATAACCGAATAATAAAATTATTTCTAGAAAAATCATTTATGGTAAAATATAATTATATATACAATTAATGCGCAAATAAGACAAATATAATTATTTCAAAATGATTTCTAACCATATTGAAAGATATATAAAGATATCATTTTCAGTACAACCTTTCACGCTTACTTTAATGCAATTTAAGGTCAATAGCTTCTCAGAATTCAAACCGAAACACTTACTCGTTTCAAAATTAATTTAACATTTTCCCAACAATTTTCAGAATACCTCACTCATTTCAAAATTAAATATAAATTTACATCAACTAACAAAGTATTAATCTGCGCCATATTCCGTCAATATCAGCGAAAGTTCAAACTAAGACACAGTTCATCACACCAATTTGTACCGAAAACAATCTAACATCAATTTCCAACAATTCTCAAAATGCATCACACGTTTAAAAATCAAATCAATATGACATCATAGTCAATACTACCAGCTAAATTTCAAACCGAAACACGGTTCCTCGCACCTATTCGTTCCAAAATTAATCCTACAAACCATTCACAATTTTTGGAATATAATGAAATATTTTATTACATTAGATTGTCCCAAAAGTTTCTTTCGTTTTATTAATAAGCAATGAATACATAATATTTTACGTTTCGCAATGTATTACTATTTTACACAGAACTCGTTTCGCGCTATTCTTTTCCTCCATCTCTAGTTTAACAAATAAATCTGAATGTTTTACACGAAGAAATAAGCTTCAGAAATTAAATACACCAAATCTGACAAAGAGATGTTTAAAAACATAGTATTAGATCGTCTATTTAAATTAATGTATGAAACATACCTTAAAAGTTTATGAAAAAATGTAATCACCCTCTCGTTCCAGAACCTCTTCCCATCTTTTTGGGAAAGACATTATACCGTCGCTATAAAACTTCCGTGGTTTTTTGTCAAAATACTTTTCTATGTTTGTTTTTACGGACTCGACGTTATCAAATTTTTTGCTCGCTAAAAAATGTTGCATCGACCGAAATAGGTGGTAATCGGATGAAGCGATATCCGGAGAGTATGGTGGGTGTAATAAAATTTTCCAACCGAATTCACGTATTTTTTTTTTTGCACGTTTCGTGCACGCTGCCACGCGATCACCACGGTTCCGTTCTGTCAGCCGATGTGGCACCCATACACCCAGCTTTGTAATCACTCCTATTTTCCTTAAGTGTCTATGGACAGATGATTTGGGAATATTTAGCTCTGCAGACATTTCTCGAACCGATAAACTTCGCGTTTCATCCACTAAATTACGAATTCTGTCTTCGTCAACTTCAGTTGGACGACCAGAGCGCGGCTCATCTTCCAGATAAAAATTTCCTTTTCGAAATCGGTCAAACCAATTTCTGCACCTTCCCCGTAAACGGCACAGATATTATTTGCAGCAACTGTTGCGGTATTTCCTTTCCGAAACTCGTACGGCATAAGATGCCAAAAATGAACACGTGTTTCACTCATTGTTTTACCGCAGTATAAAATACTAAACGCTTGCTATTCACCAACTTTTTCTTTCGAATGCTTTCTCTGGACTGAACATGATCATTAAATTGCGATCCCTTTGGTCGCTTATCGTTCAGGGTTTATACAACACATCGCAGAAAGTATAAACGCATCCGCGGCACGAACTTATGGGACGACCTAATATTTATGTAAAAATAAATGTTCATATCCCTTGTGTAAGGGAGGAAAAAAGAGAGAGAGAGACGGAAATAAAACGGAAGGAAACGGAAGAACGGAAGAAACGGAAGTACGGAAGTCACTAACACTTTCTGAAGTCTTTGTCAGAATAATTGAGCTCTGGCGCGTAGGAATTATTTGGTTTATTCAATAACAATAATAATAACTGAAGTTCAACAATAATAACAATAATACTCTTAATCACTCTTAATCAATATGTCTCTCCTCGCTACTCTCTTTCCTTACTGCCCTCTTGCCACAAAATCTCTCGCGCCCCGAACATTCACTCGCTTAAATGCACATCCCTCGATCGCTCTATCTTTTTTCCACATACATCCCTTTTTCACTCGCACTAAAAATCTTCGCATCCATCCCTTCCAATCACGCAGTCACGTAGACTTCATTCCCACGGCCCAGTTTCTCGGTTTCAAACATACGCTAGACATAACCCAGACACTCTTCGCTAACATTCTTTCGACCACCCAAGATTCGTCCACGGTCACACTTTTCCAAACATACCCGGATCAGTCTCACTCGCAACCATAAATATTAGGTTGGTGCATATGAAACGTCGGATTTTCTTACAGGGGAATATCGGAGACTGACACACGCCGATTTTGACGAAACTTTGCACAAATGTTTTTCAGATCTTCCTAACAATATATCCGTACTTCATTGTTGTCCCTTTTTTACTTTAAGGCAGAAATTATTTTCCAAAATAAGTATGGGGTGACTCAATTTTCATAAAAAAATAATTTTTTCCGAAAATTTCTCGCATAGATTTATAGACCGCAAGAAACAGTATAACTTTTGTTTCAATCATTTTTTTAATATCTTTTATCGTTTACGATTTATAAACACTTACATAGAAGGGCTGATTCCGAAGAAATTATTTTTTTATGAAAATTGAGTCCATCCCCACTTTTTTGGGGAAAATTTCTTGCACGGATTTATAGACCGTAAGAAACAGTAAAGAAACAGTACTTTTGTTTCAATCACTTTTTTTATATCTTCTGTCGTTTACGATTTATAAATACCTATATAGAAGGGTGAAATCGAATAGAAGGGTTGATTTCTCCCTTAAAGTAAAAAACGGGCAACAATGAAGTACGGATATATTGTTGGGAAGGTCTAAAGTACATTTGTGCAAAATTTCGTCAAAATCGGCGTGTATCAGTTCCCGATGTTCCCCTCTAAGAAAATCCGACGTTTCATATGCACCAACCTAATACATTCACACCACCACTCAAGAGGCCCATCTACTGGCGCCGTCCCGTCGCATGTAGTGGCGACTCTTACACTTATGTAGTGGACTAAGGGTGTCAGGATTACTAAATAAATTAGTATAGACTAAATTAAACGAAACAAGATATACATTTGGAAATGAAAGAAATACTAAAAGGCTAAATAATCTTAAGGGCTAATAGGTCGTGCACGTTCGACGGTTTCTAAGCGACTCTGCCTCGTGGCCCGACTTTCCAAACGGAAGTCGGGCTTCGCTTGTTTTTAATAGCGCGCGCGTTCCTCCTATATTGATACACTATACTTAAAAAGATTTTGTTTTATTTTAAAATATTTTATATTCGCGATATATCTGTGTAACATTAAATCGATCAAAGTATACCTACTTGAATAGTATTTAAGCACTGCTAGACGAAATCACTGCGCGAAGATAACGAAAGAAACTTTCAGGACAACCTAATATAACAAAATACAAATTTTTGTGAAAGTTTCTCGTGAAATAAGATTAGTACAACAGCGCTCGATATTTTTCTTTATCAATTTCCTGTATACACAATATCTAGTGTACTATACTCATTGAATTGCGACCACTCGCAAAAATATCGAATTCCCACATGCAGCAGCAGGTAACGCGCGACACGATCGTAAAACATTAAAAGTGGTCTCGATCCAACGAGTATGCACGGTATTAACGCGAGTTATATTCTCGTCAATAACATCAGCGAAAGTGCGAACCGATCTCTTAATGTTTCAAATGGCACACGTGTTCCTCGCATAGCGTGTGAAGTAGGAACATCAATTACGACTGCTCTCCCAAATTAAGATGCAGCATTTTCAAGGCGTTTTAGATATCGGCAATGATCGTACCACGCGATAGACACTACCGCTTTCTTCTAATAGATACATCGTGGGTATTGGCGCGAGAAGAGCGTTCATCGCGATTAACATATAATCAATTAGCGCTTCCAAGCTGTCGAACGCGGTATAGAGCTTCCTATTTTCTAAGAAATTTATTATCGGCTATTTCGCGTGTTATTTAAAGATCGTATATTTTCATAATTGCAGCTGGAGAGATGCATGGTATCGTTCTTTCATAATAATTATTATTCTGTCAATTGCATTGGAATGATGAATAGGTTTCGTAATAAATGTGGAAGGTACATGCATAAGTGATTTATCTGGTTGTTTCAATTAATTTGCTTTGTATGGTTAGTAGTTTTAATTTGTAAATATTATCTCTTGATTTGGATATGAAGTAAATTGGAGAGTTATGGCGCGGAAAATATTTTTGCTAAAGTAAATTTCGTAAAGTAAATTATAATATTGGGATTTATAATATTAATATTATAATAATATAGTAATATTAATACACAATAATATTTATAATAATATATCGCGTAATACTAATATTATTATTATATTATTATGTTAATATTAATAATACTAATATTATTATTATATTATTATGTTATAATATTAATATTATAAATCTGAATATTAGTATTTAGGAATGCGAAATCATGTATTTACTATAATATTTATAATATTCAGTATACTTCTAAAAATATCGGAGAAGGGAACATTTCGTAGTCTACACGAAATCAAGTCATCTCACATACAAGGCCACCTAACCCGGAATTACCCTAGTAGAAATATACACTCCCGTCCATAAGTCACACTTAAAATTCGAATAAGGAAAAATTCACGTTACAATTATGAAATAAATTTACCGCTCTCTGCTTCTTTACGTTATAGACAACTTTAATGTATACTGTCTTTTTAAGATTTTATTGAAAATATATTTCAGTAAGTATTTCATTCTAAACTTCAAAGTATCCAATAACTTACCACCTAGAATTTTTACAAATTTCTTTTACTTTGGTATTAAGTAAAATATCCTATTCCAGGATACTGGAATTGTTTAGATACATAAACCTACTAAATTCACCATAAACAAAATGTATTACCTCACTTTCGAAAACATCGTACCATTGTAATAACCATTCACGTATCGTTCAGTGGTCACTAATGACTTCAATGTTAATGTGACCACTCAAAAATAAACTCCAAATCAAAAAAAAAATTAATTACCGCAATACCAGTCAACACAAACGATCCAAGACTTTTGCCCGCCACTGTACAACCATTCTGTAACATCGCCACCCAAAACATACAAATTATCCTCATGTTTTTCCAACACGCGTAACCCAAACGTGTTACACCAAAAAAAAAAAAAAAAAAATCGTTCTCCAGTAGCCCGTTCGAAGACAATACCCACATTGCGTCACCGGGTTGCAGCCGAGAATCGAAATCGGACCTAACCCAAGGAACACATCCGAGCAAAACGCGTCAGATCATTATCGATTCGCGCTTATAAAACATTTCTCTCGACCAGCGTGCGAGCTCGACCTATATCCAGGTATCCGGACGCGTGTTTCGCGCCTGTAGCACACGCACTACGTTCGCATAATGCAACCTTACGTTCACGCACTCCCATACAATTTGGCAATGTCAGGCCCCGTGGCGTTCTTGTTTGGCAATGGCCATGCCTTAACCCGGCCTCTCCGGGGAATCTAATTTGCGGCTGTTACACGCCGCGTCCAAGAGGACGCGGTTAACTGTAGCCCCGTTGAGGCCCCCACTATAAGCAA
Source organism: Ctenoplectra terminalis (assembly GCA_019453375.1). Lineage (NCBI taxonomy): Eukaryota > Metazoa > Arthropoda > Insecta > Hymenoptera > Apidae > Ctenoplectra > Ctenoplectra terminalis. The sequence goes on from SMSQ01016574.1 coordinate 38,567, forward strand.
AACCTTTCGTATAGGTTATAAAGGACGGAGCTCCGTATTATACGACTGCACTCTCTCAGTGAAACTCTCCGAGGATCGTTCCCCGGCTACCTGTAACCTCCTCGTTTGCTACGCGTGCACCATGAGGATTATATCTTTGGTATGTACAACGACTTTCTTAGTTACATATCTTTTCATCGTACACGTGTCGATCTATTTCTACGCGCGAGCTTTGACACGGGGGGACTGGTCACCTTGTATCGGTACGATAGGTGTTCCTGTGGTGTTTCATTGACAGTGTCCTTTAAATCGAGCAACTCGGAACAAACGCTCTCGTTGGTATACCTTGTGTGTTGGTCAAGGTAGGAGGGTGACTTTTTTTTTTTTTTTTTTTTTTTTTTTTTTTTTTTTTTTTTTNCAATGGTGAAGTAAATGCACGGACTGAGAGAAGTAGGTGGTTGTTGATACGGAGTTGTTGTTGTGAAGGATTTTTGTATCTTGGTCTGACATGGCACTGTGCGGAAGGCTTGGACCGTGGGTGTGGTCTCTTGTAGTGGCAATTAAATATATTTTTGAGAACTTTTGCGTATTTTTAGATGCTGTTTTTATTATGATTTTATTCGGTTCTTTTTCTAATTTTGGAATTAGTAGAATTTACTATCTGTGTACTGTTACTAATTAGTAGAATTGACTATTTACTATATTTGCTATCCCGATATTTTTTTAGTATCAGGAGTATTATGGAACATTTTTTTGGGTTAATTGGAAAATAAAATAAGTTCGTTTGAAAATTATTCAGCGGTTTTTTTAATTATTTCTTGCTGGGGTGGAAATAAAGGAGGTTACCAAATATTGATTATTTTTAATTAATCAAGAATTATTAATTTCGTCAGGTAATATTGATTATTTTTAATTAATCTAAAAAAATATAAAATATTTATTATTTTTAAATTAAATATTGATTTTAATTAATCAATATTTCCTGACGAAATTAATAATTCTTTAAATATTTTTTAAGAAGTAACGAAAGGTTTAGAATAGTTCCATCTATCCATAAATTTATTTATAGTATAAGAAAATATCTATTTTGATGACGGTCTGAGACTTTTGCACAGTAGTATTAAGGGATACAATTGTTTAGTTACATTATCGTATAATTATTTTTAACGGTATATAAGTACAAATTTATTTATAAAAACGATATTATATTACTTTTTATAAAATAATGAAGAATTTTCTGTTTTTCCAACTGAGGTTTTACAGATAAATATTAAAATATTCAAAATATTCGATGATAGTAACAATATATTGTTCGAAATTAAAATTTTATAAGTGTTACGATTTCAACAAATAATGATCAGATCAGTAAACTTTTAATAGTGTTACGCCGTTCGTCAGTGATTTCAATGTCGTTGCAGTGTTAGCAACAGCTCTGAATACAAAGCGTTAGTTTTAGTCGAAAATTATGCAACGAAGTGTACGCCGAATACTTTCGACAAACTTTCGCCCCCATGTTAGGAGTAATGTTCAGTGATCAGTGTATTAGGCAAACAAGTGTTGCGATATTACCGTTGCTCTTCTTAGAATTATCGTGCACTAATGAGAGAAAGACTAATTGCAGTCCAGCACACAAAAATGGTCACTGGTTGCTATCTTGATATTTTTTTTAACAACGAATATTTTATCAACACATTTTACCATTCGATGAGATTTCTTACTTCTACCGAATTATATCCTAATAAATAATACTTCGTTCTATAGAATTTAATTGCAAAATATCTTCATAAAGACACGGTAAATTTTATTTTCAAATTTTGTGTTAACGATTTCCATAATGTAGGACTCTTTAAAAATATTCTTCGATCTTCTTTTTCGAAATACTTAAACAATTGCAATTCATATAATGTAAATTTTATAAATTTTAATATTGTTTTTTATATTTTGATATTTTATATATTATTAATAATATTTTTTATTTTAATTTGAAAAATTTTACTTCCAAGTTTTGTGTTAACGATTCCCATAAAGTAGGATTCTTTAAAAATATTTTTGGACCTTTTTTTTAGAAATACTTAAACAATTGCGAATCATGCAATATAAATTTTAATATTGTTTTTTATACGGTATTAATAATATTTTTTATTTTAATTTGATAAATTTTATTTTCAAGGTTTGTGTTAACGATTCCCATAATATAGGATTCTTTAAAAATATTTTTCAACCTTCCTTTTAGAAATACTTAAACAATTGCAATTCATGCGGTTGCCAATGTGTTAAGAAACACGTAATTACTCGCAGCAATATCGTGCTTCATCAAAATTTAATTATTTACCTATTTTTATCACAAATTTGCTTTCCATCTAAAAATACAGAATAAAAGAAGACAAATTCCTACATCGTTAATTTTATTTTTTATGAAAAAATAACCAATAACCTCACCATTAAAAATATCTAAATTATAAATTTATATTAATACATCCATAATTACTATACACTTCCTTAATTCGCATAATAATTAGGATGCATGGGACTTTTATTGAATGAAAAATGACTGCACTCTTCCCACAGTGGTTGCAGACATCCTTGTACCGAAGAATAATTTATATTACAATGTAGCTTGTTAAAACAATAATCCATTAAAGCCCTCGTAGAAACGTGTACACGATCTTCGTACGCACTGCACTTACTCTTAGCGCAAGTAAGAGTTACCCTTTCTTCGAAGAAAACCTTAGCTTATACACTAGGCTCGGTCTCACCCACTTTACAAAAATACCAGCATTGTATTCCACGGTTCCTTGACTTATTATCACTTGTAATTTACATGTAGTTATCGTGCAACTTCAACAGAAAGGAGTTGTTAATGCTTAGATTGAAACGTGTTATCTCCCAAGACTGAGAAACCTGCTTTAAGTTCTCTCGATGTATTCGTCTCGTTTTACAAATGAATTTAACTGTTTATTAGTAGACTGCGGATTTTTATGATTTTATGGAAGATTCGAAAGTAAATAATGAGAAAAAATATATAAGTAATTCCGAAATAATAATATAATATTGAGTGAACAAAACATTTGCCTATCTAGCTTCTATTTTTTTAATTATAAAATCTTCAGGTCATTTATTAATCTTGAAAAAAAAAGGTTAATGAAAAGGCTCATTTTCTAGCAATTTAGCACTAAAATTGCGTATTTGAATCAGAGAAATCATAATAATAAATATTTTAAAAAACATATAATGCAAGAGTGAAAATTTACTGTTAAAAATTTGTAAAATTTCTATGAGAAATTACGAATCGCTTACTTAATTGTTTTGGTAGTTTTAGTGTTGATTCACTAAATGCTAAATTGGTCCTTGAAGATCAATTAAATTTAAAAAACAAGACCTAATAATTCACATAATATTGAAAAATATGTTTACCCTTTTTTAATCGACCGTATTAAAACATTTTATACAAAAATAAGGTTTTCTATTACAAGTATCATAAAAAGTTACAGTTTATTGCCACCATTTCTAGCTATTTTTCTTCCTAACTTCTTTTTAATTACTTGTACAGCATTCTTTGCAGAATGTTACTTAAATGCAAAATAAAATAAAATTAGCTCCACATTTAACGTATTAAGAGTCTAATTTGTGCCCTCAAAAAAGACATTTTCTGGAATTTTTTTAGACTAAATTAATAATGATACTGACACCATTCTTTTACCGAAATATTTATTAATCTTCCAAGAATGTTACTGAATATTTTCAATAAAATTCTCCCTACATAAGTTAATTATCCACGCTATAGAATTACTTTGTTCTTTGTACTCATCTCAAATCCCCTAACTAATTTTCTAATCGATTCAAAATTAATAACGCAACTATTAATATAAATTTCCTGTATTTTAACATGTAACACAATCTAAAATTCTTTTTTTTTCTCTTAATTCTTGCACTCCTTGGAATACGTGGTAATTCTAAACTTTTGGTCACTAATGCAAATAGAGTAAAGATAGTATCGCAACATTGTGTCGTTTCTTGCGTTCGCGCATCGCCATTCAAAGAAAATTAATCATAATTAACGAAAGCATTTTCCTTATACGAGCAGAGAAGCATTCTCTCTTCCTTAATTCCTGTGGGAACTTTCATCCGCTCAGGTTTTCACTCCAGAACTACTCCCATGAGATCGAACAATTAATTGTGCGAAAATCTGTGCAAAGCAACACTTTTCAATTTCTCCGTTTTTCCTCCGCGACTTATGATTCTCATTTTCTTTATTTGAAAGGTTCGCCGTTACATCAACCGCGTATAATAATTATTAACAACTATTCTACGGGTTGGAAATATATAATTCTACGAAGAACTAAATTCTGTTACAAAGTCTATTATTCTTCTGTCTTCGTATGATTATCTTCTTAATAGAGAAAGCATTTCCATTGTGAACTTATTTAAATAATGACGAGTGTTCTACTTATGTAAACAACTGCTTAATTATTCCCAATTGTGGAGAAGTTTTATTGTTATTCGGTAGATCAATCTGGCGCATCAGAATTATGGAAAAAAATATTATTATGGTATTTGTAATATTTTATTTTTATTTTATTTTATTTTATTTTATTTTAATTTTATTTTTTATTTTATTTTATTTTAATTTTATTTTTTATTTTATTTTATTTTAATTTTATTTTTTATTTTATTTTATTTTAATTTTATTTTTTATTTTATTTTATTTTAATTTTATTTTTTATTTTATTTTATTTTAATTTTATTTTTTATTTTATTTTATTTTAATTTTATTTTTTATTTTATTTTATTTTAATTTTATTTTTTATTTTATTTTATTTTAATTTTATTTTTTATTTTATTTTATTTTAATTTTATTTTTTATTTTATTTTATTTTAATTTTATTTTTTATTTTATTTTATTTTAATTTTATTTTTTATTTTATTTTATTTTAATTTTATTTTTTATTTTATTTTATTGTAAGTATTTAATATGCAACACGTTGAACGATCAATGCAAAAGTCTCAAGTTATAGTTAGTTTATTAATTTATAGTTTGTATTTTACTATTAGTTTAATATTTTAATATCATTATTTCGTTATTAGTTTATTAATTTATAAGTGTCTGGCTGGCTTGGTAATTTTTAGAAAAATTTATGGAGAGATTCGCTTTTGATTATATTTTATACTTTATACTTCATTAACGATTGCACTTCAATTTTGCTAAGTGCTTAGAAACGTCATTAAAGAAAACTGGAGACTAACTGATCAAGGATCGAGTGCCTACAAGAGTGGGAAATTTTATTATACCTGCTTTCACTAATTTAGTACAGAGTCTGTTATTCTGCAGACTTTTTCAGTAACAGACTAGTATTTAATTTCATTGTCACGAACTTAACCAGCATGGTTAAGCACTATTACGGGAATAATACAAACAGACGGAACGAAGTACGCAATTATGAATTACTAATTACTGTAACGAGAAGTATTCTGTAAATTATACGAATTATACTTCGGTCAAATTTAACACTAAAATTACTGATGATTAAATTTATAAGTCACAATAATGGATAATTGAAAAAAGGGAAAATAAACCATGTATATTTTTAACAGAAAATCACCGAAGACCCCCAAAAAACATAATAGTTAATTTATAAAATTTTATAATTTTATAATTTTATAATTTTATAATTTTATAATTTCATAATTTATTATATAAGTTATAAAATTTCTGTAAGGAATTACAAACTCTTCATTCTATTTTGATAATCCCAGAAATGCTTAATTATAGTGAAAATTGAAATTAAATATTTGTTATATTTTGTCATTCTATAAATCCAATATTAATTTATATTAAAATACTTAACGATTTAATGAAAATTGAAATGAAATACGAACTTATTATATTTTATCGTTTATCAGATTCCAATTGTTTAACTTTTACAATATAGTTCCCTGTGAAACGATCTTAGAATACATAATACTAAAATCTGTAAATGACAAATTTTACATAAATCATAATACGCTTCACATACTTTTTATCTTCGATGTGTAACACCCTATTGTTTAATGGATCGATTTCTATAGTGAAAAGCAATCGATACGGTTCTCACTTTCGCTTTACTCTGCCAGGTCGATCATAAATAACGGTAGACGCACGCAGTCGAAACAAGCTAGCTGTTACAAGTTATGAATATTTCATACACCCCTTTTTAGCCATCAAGTGGGAAATTTAATTCCTTATCATTAGTTATCGTCATTAAATCAATAGTACCATTATCGATCACGTGAAGCAATACACTTATTTGAAATTTTCATTACATTTTATACTTTTATTCAATTTAATTCCTTATAATTAATTACCTTCGTTAAATCAATAGTACTATTATCGATCACGTGAAGCAACTTATTTGAAATTCTTATTACATTTTATACTTCAATTTAATTTAATTTAATTCCTTATAATTAATTATCTTCGTTAAATCAATAGTACTATAATCCATCACGTGAAGCAACACACTTATTCGAAATTTTTATTATATTTTATATTTTAACTCAATTTAATTCCTTATTTTTATTATCATCGTTAAATCAATAGTACTATTATCGATCACGTGAAGCAACCTATTCGAAATTTTTATTACATTTTATACTTCAATTTAATTTAATTTAATTTCTTATAATTAATTATCATCGTTAAATCAATAGTACTATTATCGATCACGCGAAGCAACGCGCTTATTCGAATTTTTTACTACACTTTATACTTTAATTCCCACTTTAAAGGATTATATAATCCTTGTTAAAAACATAAAGACCGCTATCTCGTGTGAACTGATTTTCGAGATTCATCAAGTATTACACGTTTGACGAACCGAACCATAATCATAACTATAAATCATAGAAGCGTATTACCATAAGAGTGAAACTTCTGTTTTTTTTCTATTTCATGATCGTAATAAAGTGTTGCCAGCGAGTTTCCATCGAACGATAAAATTTCCGCATAATTCCCACGAATTTTTTGAGCCAAGTGTTGTGTATAAAATATTTTAAAGGCTCTTCCAATGTAAGCTGGTTAAATAATATTTAATTATGCATCATTAGGAAAACTAATACGTTTAGTGCCACGGAAATAACAATAATTATGGAAGGGTTCGAGACATAAAAATTTTAAACACACTAATATTGAATCCACGCGGTAGAAAATATTTTTCGCGCTTAAAACACACCTCGGTAATTCCGTAACAATCACTTTACGAAAGTTGTAACAAAAATTCGCATTCCAGAACAATTTTCATGGTATAATTATAAATTTTCCTCTCAAGAAAGGAAAATAATTAAAAACAAATAAAAAGAACTAGTTTCGTCTCTCGGTATTGGCAAGCTGTTTAATTATTGTATATTATTCTCGTAGATTGTCCATAAAAATTAATAATAACTAATAAAATAGTGTACATTCTTTAAGAGGACTCACAACCGATAAACATTTTTTAAAATAATCTTTTTTCCATTCTCAATTCCTAAATTATAAGTTTCCGAATAATTTATTCTAATTCTTTTTTAATTCGAAATTTAACACGAAAACTACGAAAGAGGTCAAAATGACCGGCGTGTAATTTCTCATACAAATTATATAAACTTACAACGATTCAGTTTGAGGAATTTTTCGCGATTTTCTGTGAAAAATATAGCTAAGGATCTGTTTTTTTTGCGTTATGTATTTTTTTAGAATATCTATCATTTTTATTTCTTCGGGTACAAATAGGTCTACTTTATTCGTCGGTAGGTTCAGTGTTAAATAACGTGAATTAATTGGGAACAAGTGGTTTTAAAAAGAACGGTAAATAACCTAATAACTAAACTAACGATTAAACTATGCTATTTTTACTATACGATAAAACTATACTATGCTAATAACAAAATATCTAAACTAACGATGAAACTATGCTATTCTTACTATACGATAAAACTACACTGTGCTAATAATAAAATATCTAAACTAACGATAAAACTATGCTATTCTTACTATACGATAAAACTATACTATGCTAATAACAAAATATCTAAACTAACAATGAAACTATGCTATTCTTGTTATACGATAAAACTACACTATGCTAATAATAAAATATCTAAACTAACGATAAAACTATGCTATTCTTACTATACGATAAAACTATACTTTGGTAATAACAAAATATCTAAACTACCGACAAAACTATGTTATTCTTCGCACTCCCACAATTATTAAATTAAATCAAAACTAAAAAAAAAAAATATTCCAGTTGAGTCCTCTCCAACCCATGTCACACACGTTTGCAACCAAAGCACGTCTAAAAATTTCGCACCACCACTACAGACCTATAATTACCTTGCACAAAATCTCACCGACAGAACTCCAAGCTAACTGCATCATCGATCGTACCGTCGAACAGGAAACGTGCTGCTCATAACAACGATGCATCCGTTTTGAACGTTTCTCGTCACCAAGACCTAGATTTGGTCCCGTAGAAACCGATGACGGAGAAACTGACCGTCGATAAATTGCGAAAGCGAGGCTAATACGTACAAATACAGGGGTAAATCTCGGTTGCTTTCCTCGGATATAAACAGCCATCAACGCTAACTCTCTACGAACCCGCGACACGAATCCTCGGAGCAACCGGCAAAAGTCGCGACGCATTGCTTGCCGCAAATTGGTCGTTGTTAAAAGCCGGTTTACGATCGTTTTTCTCGTTACGCAACAGGGAAAAAATGGCCACTGTCGTACTAATGAAATTCAACAATTAAATTAGCCACGTCTGTTGTACGGTGTGTTCGTCGACAGAGATTCGGGCTAATTTGCCAGGTTGTAATTAATCCTCCATAGCCCGAATTTTGTCTGCTTATTGGAGAAAAATTAGGATTGATTATAGTTTGTCACTTCGATTTGAAAATGTTCTAACTAATAATTACCGCAGATGGATCGTGGTGTCGCTACAGTAATACGGTAATCAAATTTAATAGCGCGGTGATAACTAAAAAATTAATTTTTTAAAATACAGGTATATTACTTTGTAACTTTTAAGTCACACTGTGCCATAGAGGGTTAATTTATTCCAAATTTGTTCTTGCTGTGCGTGATCTAGCTTCTAGACAACTCTAGAAAAAATTACAATTTGAAACTCACACTACATTCGCTATATTCCCCTGACCCCGTCGCACAAAAATACAAATCGGTCAACTCCAATGAAATTAATCCTCTATAGCCCGAATTTTGTCTGCTTATTGGAGAAAAATTAGGATTGATTATAGTTTTTCACTTCGATTTGAAAATGTTCTAACTAATAATTACCGTAGATGGATCGTGGTGTTATTATAGTAATACAGTAATCAAATTTAATAGTACAACGATAACTCGATAAAATAAATTTTTTTACCCTCTATAGCCCGAATTTTGTCCGCTTATTGGAGAAAAATTATGATTGATTACAGTTTTTCACTTTGATTTGAAAATGTCTTAACTAATAATTACTGTAGATGGATCGTGGTGTCAGTAATATAGTAATCAAATTTAATAGTACAACGATAACTCGATAAAATAAATTTTTTAACCCTCTATAACCCGAATTTTGTCTGCTTATTGGAGAAAAAATTACGATTGATTACAGTTTTTCACTTTGATTTGAAAATGTTCTAATAATTACTGTAGATGGATCTTGGTATCGCTACAGTAATACAATAATCAAATTTAATAGTGAGGTGATAACTAAAGAAAATTATTTTTTTCAAATATAGATACATCAGTTTGTAACTTTTAAGTCACACGGTCCCATAGAGGGTTAATACAGATTAAATACTTTGGTCGTATACCTAGATCGTTCCTAGTTTTAGCGTTAGTCAATGGTAAAAATATTCCTGTGTAGCGGGTCTATTGGTAAAGGAATTTATTAATTTTTAAATTTGACGCGTTAGAAACGTGTTTTAATTATGTGGAGTATCTGTTATCTAATGCGATTCCCGATAGAATGATTAGAAGTTAGAAACTACTGTTTGGTATTGATAATTGGACAACTTAAAGTATCTAAATCTTAGAGAAGCCTCTTTTCTAAAATTTACATTTTTAAAATACTAAATAAATGCATATAATATAAATAAATTTAACCCATAGAGGGTTAAATGGAGGAACGTCGATGAACGACCTGAACGCACGACAAATAGGACAAATCGGGAATGTTGAAACTCAGACGGCTGTCGGAAGGCTTTAAGTTGGTGCATATCGGTGCGACGAGAAACTGGACGGTAACAGTTTCCAGTAAACGGTATTTTAGCACAGACTTTTCCGTTTTTTTTTTTTTTCTTTCTTGCACGCCTTCGCAGGAACAGGCTCATTAGACAGCCAGACCGAAGAGAAAGTGAGAGCGAAAATATTTCAGTGCAGGAAGACTCGCGTTCGACACGAAAAAGTATCACACCGAGGCTCGCAGGAACTTTGGATCATTATATATGCTGCGGCGTATTCATAAGAAAACGTATGACGATAACAAATCCTCCTAATTAACAGTCTAACCGTAAACTTTCTCGATCTTGCGTCTCGCCACAGAGCTTCGAACAGGCTCGTGATTTAATTAGATGTTAAATGAAGTACGTCTAACCTGGGGCTTTCGTAAGTTTTGGTGGCAAAAGTCACTGGAGGCTATCGAATCAGAAGCGATTAATTATTGGGGACGTATTATTAGGTTGTGGAACAATGAAGGATCTAAAATCGGTATTGCCAAAGCGTCGAAGAGTAATTAACGGCGTTACGTTTCGACAAGAATTGATTCAGGAATTTTTATTTTTTTTTGTGATTGGAAAAGAGTGATCTAATTTATTTAATTATATTTTATTTGTTTGGTGTCAATCGTAAATAACTAAAATAAAAAGAATGGAAAGAACGTTAGAAATATATTTGAGAAATAAGTGCAGACATATGACTGTGGGGGATAAAAAAAATTGTTTTAAATGAAATTTTGCATGTGTTGCATCTACTGGAGAAAACTATAGCAAGTTTATTGTAATAACTTTTTTCAGAATCAACTTAAAAATAGTTTGTTTGGTGATTAATAAGCAATGAACCATTTATTGTAACATTTCAAAAAAATTAAGCGTTTGTTAATTAATACTAGATTTATCGACGACTAAAGTATACTTATTTGCAGCAAAGAAAACAAAATGTAAGATATGTAAGAAAATACATAATCAAAAACAGTAACACGATAAATTTATAAAACTTGTATTAAAAAAATTACGAATTGGTCATTTTGACATTGTGTTAGTAAAGAAAATACTGAAGACGTTGATCTTTAAATAATTGCTACCCTGAAATTGCTATAATTTTATCCAATACTGAAGAAGATAAATTCGATTTTACCATGAACGTTTTTAATGGTTAATAAAATTAAGAAAAATTTTCACGAAGATTGCACGACAACTAATTACTCTTTCCGATCAAATTTTCCGATTTTCACCAAACTGGTTAAGAACACACAATTTTCCTTTCGAATCAAGATACAAAAGCTAGCATGCTTTCGGAATAGAAATTGCTGGAAATTTTTTCACAGCAATAAAGATACGCATCGCCAGTTGCCAGCGAATCGACGCCAGACTACCGAGTCACGAGAAATTTTTGACGAGTCTTACCGGTGGTGAAATGTGAGAAACGAAATGCAAAATGAAGTGTGGGAAACTGTGAAAGAAACAGTGAGAGTGAAAATGCATCCAAGGCAAGGGTTAAACGTGGTCATGCTTCGTTGATTCGTAACACACCGACACAACATGTTGTAGAGCATGCGCTATCTAATTTTCGAATGCTTCCTTAATCGATGCTAGATAGAAATTTTTTTTTCCCAATTATTATACTTCTCCCCTGGCATTTCTATATATCAACCGCATACCGCTAAATAACGGAACAAACGATTCGTGCACTGGTTCAGTCTTTGCTTTATTTTTATCAATGCTCAAGCTAGGAGTGACCTTACGTTTACTTTTCTTGTCGGAATTCCATGGGAAAGAAATCAATCTCTACTCCGAAACTTTTTCTCTAACACTATTTGTACGGCAATTTAGAAAGGTATACTTTAATTTAAGTACACTTCAATTTCGAGACATAAAATTATCTACATAGTTTTTAATGAATTTTGTAGACAATAGAAAATTCCTAAAATGAATAAGTAAGGTAGTTTTATTATTATTGAAGATGAACGCAATGATCTACAAAGTTCATTTTTTTCTAAGAAAAAATGCATTAATATTAAGTTGATTTCGTAATCTTTCTTATCCAAAATTCGTCAATTGCTGATTATACAAAAATAATTTAAAGTTACAGTACAAATAATAGATTAAAATTTTTTTCGAAAAGGTTAATTTCAATTATGAGCCGTGCTAAAATCGTTTTAATATATCTTAATGTAGAAATCCTTAATAGTAGAACTATTGATGCTTAAAGTATATTTATTTCTATTGAAGAAATCAAAATGAAAAGTATATGAAACAAATATGTAATGCAATGGAGACAAAGCTTCATTTATATTTTTAACAAAAAATCACGGAAAATATATTTAATCAACCATAAAATAATATAAGTTTAAAATTGGAAGGCCAACACAATTGTCTACGATTTCACATAATTCTGTACCGTTCTATTCCGTTCTACGCTTTTTCTCTTCAACCGTCAAATCCACATTGCAAGTTCTCTTTTCGTCGATCATATTGATCACTAGACTGCGGATTATTATACAAATTTATATTTTTCAGAATACAGTAAAAAACTACAGTAAAACACAGTAGAACTTCGGTAGATAGTTATTTCAAAATTTAGATAACCTGTATATTTTTTCGTATTGCGTGTATTCTGTGCAATTTTACACCTTTAAATATTCTCTAAATGTATGAAAATCTACAGTCTACTCAATGTCTTTTTCTTATTCATAACTTTAAAACTAACAACGATAAAAATTATTTCTTTAAAAAAATATAAATCGGTATACCAATGTCACACAGCGTTCGTAGATCACCAACGCCCTAAGTAGCCTAGCCATAAAATACTTAACTATATAAATACCTAACTAAAAAATAACTAACGATAAAGCTATGCTATTCTTCGCACTCCCTCAATTATTAAATCAAAACTCGTAATTAGGAAACAAATCAAAATCGTTTCACGTTCCTTAACCCTTTCACTGCGGTACTCCAAAAACCAAAAGTGTTATTCGTATACAGATCAATAGAGTTTTTATTAACATAACACAAATATGGATATTGAAATGCAGGTACATTGTACAATGAATTATGAAAATAAAAATAATTCAGTGTTATGGAAAATCTTCATGCACAATTTTAACAGTAACTTCATTTCTGAGGATGTATATATACGTTTTTAGTAGCGAAAGGGTTAAAACAATCCTAGTGTATAATACAGCGGCGCCAGTGAAAGATCCACCGCACTGAAAATAGTGTAACGAGAACCGCGATAATTGACAATAAGACAATAGAAGATATTCCCCGAAAAAAATATAGATCGCCATGGCAATGTCATACAGCATTCGCAAACTATCAGTGTCCAAAGTAGCCCAGCCATAAAATACCTAAAGTAACGATAAAACGATACTATTCTTCGCACTCTCACAATTATTAAATCAAAACTCGCAATTGGGAAACAAATCGAAGTCGTTTCACGTTCCCTTAAACAAATCCTATTGTAATTATACGCCGCACTTAAAATAGTATAACGAGAACCGCGATAATTGACAATAAGACAATAAAAGATATTCCTTAAAAAAAATATAGATCGTCATGGCAATGTCACACAGTGTTCGCAAAATATCAATATCTGAGTAGCCCAGCCATAAAATACCTAAACTAACGATAAAACGATACTATTCTTCGCAGTCACACAATTATTAAATCAAAACTCGCAATTGGGAAAGAAATCGAAGTCGTTTCACGTTCCCTTAAACCAATCCTATTGTATAATACAACGGCGCCAGTGAAAGGTCCACGGCACTTAAAATAGTGTAACGAGAACCTCTATGATTGACAATAAGACAATAAAAGATATTCCTTAAAAAAAATATAGATCTCCATGGGAATGTCACAGAGCGTTTGCAAAATACCAGTATCTAATAAAATACCTAAACTAACGATAAAACGATACTATTCTTCGCACTCTCATAATTATTAAATCAAAACTCGCAATTGGGAAAGAAATCGAAGTCGTTTCACGTTCCCTTAAACCGATCCTATTGTATAATACAACGGCGCCAGTGAAAGGTCCACAGCACTTAAAATAGTATAATGAGAACCGCGATCATTAACAATACGACCATCAACGTGGCTTTTCAATGCGCTGGTCGCTTTCCAACGGTTAAACGAAAGAAAAAGCTAGTGCCAAAGCAATTCTGTGGACGACACAGTTCATAAGACAAGGGCATAGCTGTCCTGCATACCAAATGCTCGACGTTCTCAACGCCCATACGAAACGAGTCACGTTCACTCTCACTGTTACGCTCGAGACCATATTTAGACTCTAAACGCTTTTTCTTTCTGCATTTTACCCAGCCCTGCCTTCGTTGCCCAGGAACGTTTGCCTCTTTTGCACTTTCGAATATTCTCTTCGACATCCGCGAACGAATAATCAGCCATACGTCGCGTTCAACAGCCGAACGCTCGCGAATCCTTTCACATCTTCCCTGCTTCCGCCGGATACGTTTTACCGGGAAACGAGACTACGTGTGTCATCTTGCATCCTCTTTCGCGTCGAAGACAGCCGTACGAGAGCTGTCGGACGCGGAGATCTTGAGAAATCTACCGGACTTATTCACCTGTCGCTTCTTCCATGGCTTCTTTGGCAGCTCTTTGAATACGTTCGAGCGACAAGCGTGTGGCAACGAGGATTGTCATGCTAATTTCGGGGATAAGTAGAAGCATGTTTGTTTTGTCAAGACACTCAATGCGATAGTTCGATGGCTCATTTTTTGTTTTTTTTTATTTGATATCAATTCTGGGACACGAGAGCAGTTGATATGAGAAGAGAGATGACACTAATTATCTGATAATGATCGGTAAAAATTAATGAACTAGAGAAAGATAATTTTTAAGAATCTCATGCTGATTTAGGAGAGGACTGGAAGTATATTTGGTTCGTTAAGACAATGAATGTGATAGTTTAATAGCTTGTTTTTTTCTCTATTTGATAATAATTCTGGAATATGAGATTAGGGGATGTGGGAAGAGAGATGGCACTAATTATCTGATAATGATCGGTAAAAATTAATGAACTAGAGAAGGATAGTTTCTAAAAATCTCATGCTAATTTAGAGGAGGACTTGAAGCATATTTGGTTCGCTAAAGCAATGACTGCGATAGTTCAATGGCTCTCTTTTTTTTTTTTATTTAATAATAAGAATTCTGGAATATAAGATTAGGTGATGCGGGAAGAGAAATGACACTAATTATTTCATAAACATTCGGTATGAATTAATAAACTAGAAGATTAATAAACTAATTTCTAAGTAAAGATAATAATTTGAAAATCTTATGTTAATTTCGGGGATACCAACATAAAAACACATTTGTTTCGTTAAGGCAATGAATGCAATAGTCCAATGGCTCTTTTTTAATTTAATAACAATTTTAGAATACGAGAATAATCGATTTGGGAAATGAGATGACACTAATTATTTGATAAACATTCGGTACGAATTAATAAACTAGAAAATGATAATTTCTGAAAATCTTATGTTAATTTCGGGGAAACCTACACAGAAGCGTATTTGTTTCGTTAAGGAAATGAATGCAATAGTTCAATGCCTTTTTGTTAATTTAATAACAATTTTGGAATACAAGAGAAAAATAAAAGAGAAAAATATGAGTAGCATTCCACAATCAACAGAACTTGAAAAATTGCAATAATTGGATATCAAATGTAGCGATGCTATGTTGAGAGAAATTAATGTCTAAGCGGAAGAAATGGTACGCCTAAGAGCAAAACCTTGAATCTCAGCCTTTGACTCATCTAATCATCTAAATAGACCGCATCATAGTCATCGCAATTGCATCAGACCGTTAACTCATTCATAACAACGGATCACCCTATCATTATACCGATTTAATCGTATCGAATAATCTATAGAAGTTGTAACGATTCGTAATGTTCTATTTAAAACGCTTCAAAAAATTGCTACTCTCCGCGTCAACTTGTTTAACATAACGACTGTGAACCAGTGATTCAGTGCATTCTGAACACATGAGAAGAAACTCGATCAGCAAGGTCGAATTCTATGCTGAGTTACGCATTAATCTTTCGTTAAAAGGTACAAGGATGAAAATCCTTTACCGATTAATAAATATTTCATCAAGGGAAAGTGTTTTGATATTAAAAAATAACACGAATGCATCTAGAGCATAATTATTAGAAACTGTGGTTTCCTGTGTTGCTTCTCTCTCATGTTTTATTCATAAATTAATTTTTGTTCCTTGATTGCTCAAATAGCCATAATATATTTAGCATGGTTACGCGGAATAAAATGTTAGTCAACATTTCCTGCAGACTACGGTAAAATTGAACCAACGTTGGACATTGGTTAAACGGAGATTTAAAAAAATAAACGGTTTGTTTAAAGATTTACAGATAAATATTTTAATTTCTCAATAGAAATAACTGCGTGATCAGAACTATTATAATTTCAATGGAACACATATTTTAAATAGAAGAGGCATTTGTTGCTAGGAGATTTGTTCGGATAACAAAATGTTCAGAGAATAGAATTATGATATTTAAATTTTGTTATAAAAATCATGAGTTTACACAGCTCGAACTTGAAAACCTTTTAATTAATTATCGATTTTCGTCGAAGCTCAGGAAATACTTTTAAGTAGTTCATATTTTAGCTAAATATACTTCATAATCTAATCACCATACTGCAGATTTTTATCCATTTATAAAAAAATTTAAAGGTGCAAAATTGTACAGAATGCAAGTAATACGAGAAAATATACAAAATATACAAAATAAACAAAATGTACAAATTATAGTGCTTTTTTATAACACATGATAGGCGAAACAATTTTCTTTACTATTCCATTTATTTAATCTACACTCAATTTGGTTTTTACACTATTTTAATGTAACGCGTTCTAGAAAAAAAATTCCATACTCTTTTTACGCTGTCTATTTTGATTCACAATAAAAACAGTCGTTTTCCATATACATTTTTAGATACATACAGAATTTCTATAAAATAAGAAGCGTAAGCAAACTCATAAAATTAATATCCAACATTCTAACATAACTTTCCATTTGCTTTATTGCACTATTTTTGCTGATTTTTGTCCGAAATTAATCTTCCATTTTTATAGAGACGCATCTTACACGCGTTCTTCCAAAACGTGTCGATCGTACAAAAACAGAACCGGACGTGTTCTCGAAAATATGAATTCGCATAAAAATCCACAGTCCACTGATCACTTTCCTCCGACGTTTCCTACACATCGCTCTTTACAATTTTGCATTACGACCAACATGGTCACGGCACAGCCCAGCGACCATTCACCGTATCAGTCGACTAATTAGAACACGTCGACAGGTAGATTAATCTAAAACGAATCATCGATCGTGCACAGCTTCCGTTACGGAAATACGGACTCGAGGAAAGTGTGCACGAAACATTTTAACAACTTCCTACTTCGAAACGCAATGCAACCGAACTCAGGTCTCTCTTGACCGTATCTAGATCAGATACGCGTTATGTATGCGTACGTACGCCTAGTTTACGAGTTGCATACTATACAAGGAGACTCATAGTGGAGAATGCGATTCTGAAAATGTGACCAGTTACTGGATACCGGGATTTTTTTTTTTTTTTTTTCACCAACGGTTTACCTTCACCGTGAAAGTGATCGCTGGTATCTACACTCCGTGACAAAACTATAAGAACTACAAGGAAATGGCGGAAAATTGAATTCCACCAGGCATTCTCTTCTTCCTTCATTCCTAATGTTTATTTCGTATAGTAATGCTGTACACGGTTCTATGAATTAGTTATTCGAGTCTACGGTTTCAGAAACTTTGAGAATAATTAGAAATATGTTCTATGGAGTTAATACATAATTTTTCAGAAATTAAATGATTAATGGGACCGTGTGACTTAAAAGTTACAAACTGATGTATCTATATTTGGAAAAATTAATTTTGTTTAGTTATCACTGCACTATTAAATTTGATTACTGTATTACTGTAGCGACACCATGATGCATCTACAGTGATTATTAGTTATAACATTTTCAAATTGAAGTGAAAAACTGTAAGCAATCGTAATTTTTTCTCCAATATGCGGACAAAATTCGGGCTATAGAGGGTTAAAAAATTTATTTTATCGAGTTATCGTTGTACTATTAAATTTGATTACTGTGTTACTGTAGCGACACCACGATCCATCTACAGTGATTATTAGTTAAAACATTTTCAAATCAAAGTGAAAAAATGTAAGCAATCGTAACTTTTTCTCCGGTAAGCAGACAAAATTCAGGCTACAGAGGGTTAAACACATCTAAAATTTTTTTAAAAAGGAATCCAGAAATTGCTTAACACTAGAATCACCGACGATTAAAGTATGTCTTTTTACACCAAAGAAATCAAAACAATATATAACTCGAGGAAAACAAGTCTTTGTCTATATGTTTTTCAAAAAATTGTGAAAAATCTTCGAAAATGCATTGTTATAAATTTAAATAATTTCTATGAAAAATTACAAACCAGTCATTTTAACTGTCCGAGAGTGAGCTTAGGTTGAAAAGAATTTGAAGACCGTAGCAGACTTGAATTTAACTTAACGATTAATTTAACTTAATTAAATTTAACTTATGAAACTACACTGATGAAATTAAGCCTAAATTCAACTATATAAATTAATTTAACTTAATATTAAATTTAACTTAACCCTGCTATTGACTTAACACATTGATGGCTACTGTCACGTGTGTGTGACTTTGTACAGCTATTTTCAGGAAATGGTTTCTTCCCGTCATTTCGATGTTTGTATACTAATACATACCGATGCTATTTTTAAAGATATATTAAAAATAGTGTAACAGTGATCTAACGTGATTAACGCTTTTTTTATTAATAATTATGCTAGGAACGATTGTGTAAATATTACCAACTCTAATCTAAAGGCGATGCGAAAAATGTGCGGCCGTCAAAGTGTTAATATCAATTCCTAACACTAGAACTACCATTAAAGTAGACTTATTTGTATCAAAGAAATAAAAATTATAAGTATTTGAAAAAGTATCTATAACAAGGGTAACAATTCTTTGTATATATTTTTTACAAAAAGTCATAGAAAATCCCCCAAAATACATGGTTGTAAACTTATAAAATTTCTATAAAAAATTATGAACCAGTCATTTTGACTGGTTCGGTAGTTCTAGTGTTAATAACCATAGGTATTCGATATGGTTGTAATTATAATTCATAATAATAAATTTTATAATTTTATCGCACTACTTTTCCTAACACAGTCAGTAATTATAAATAATCTGTACTTGAACAAAAATTATCAGAAACGCTACAGATAGATTATATGTGCTTATATAATCATAATATATATTATGTTACATAAATTTAAGTACGCTTCAACCATTGTATAAAATGATTTAATTATATAATGTTCACTAAAATTATTTCTTATAGTTTTGTTATGGAGTGTATGTCACATTGAATCGTTGTTTGCGAATCTATGCGTACAATTAACACGATACGATCGATCCAGGAAATCTTAATCGCGAAGGTAACATCCTCGAAAGATTGCGATCGCACAATGCGGTTGTGCAATCTTATCCTATGGTTTCTGTTTATCGGTGGTGGAACAATGTTTTTCTTTTTTTTTTTTTTTTATTGAATTAATTTGCGGTATATTCTTCGCACTTTTGTTTACAGCGCGTGTTCATAACATTTTTAATTAATTTTATTTCAGATATATCAGTTTGATACTAATTGAAAAAGATCCTTTCTCCATTTAATACAAGATAGAATAAAAGTACTATTCTATTTTTTTTTTTTTAAACACTAATGAGTAAGATTTCGTAGATATTAATAGTAAAACTACCGACGACTACTGTACACTTATTTGTACTAAAGCAATTAAAGCATAATGCAAAGGAAATAAAAGTTTATCGATAGTTTTAACAGAAAGTTGCAGAAAATTCCCCAAAATGCATCAGAATAAATTTCTAAAATTTCTAAAAGAAATTAAGAATTGGTCATTTTTACCACTTTGGTAATTGTAATGTTAACCCTTTCGCAGTTTAATAAAAATGAAACCCGGCTAAATTGTGGAACACGATACTCTAAACTACATATCTTAAATTATATTCTAAATAATTATTAACCCATTAACTGCCAAATTTTTTTTTAATTTTTAGCTGGATAAATTATATATATGCACAAAAACTTGTGTAACGATATAATTATATTCAAATTATGTTTTGTTTTGAAATTATTTGATATTTTTGAAAAAGTCCCAAATGGGTATCGTTATAAAATGATGAGTAAAATCATTTGAATAAAAAACAAAAGACCGAGTAACTAACAGATCGTTACTGTAACCTCTAAATTATGTACATTTATGTACTATATTTCATTATAATATAAAAAAGAAACCAAAAATATTAAGCTTCAAATATGACAATTTTGTCCGTTCAACTTACATAAGAATTTAAATTTTGATCGCTCGTTGTAAAGAAACGAACCACAAAATACACACTTTCTGTTGCACACAATATTAACAGATATATATAGAATGAAATTAAATTATCAAGCGTACCAAATATATTTTTCGCGCCGAGTGGTAAACGTAAAATTCCCAAATTCCCAAATGGGGATCGTGCAGCAGCTAATGGGTTAATATCTCTTGCATTAAATAGAAAAAATTACATATTTGTTATAATTGGTAACTAAGATGCAACCGATATTGCAATAAAGAAAATAAATATTTTTTTACGTCATTCTACCTGAATTTCATGTCAATTTATCGCACTATGAAAACGTTAACGAATAATGTACTTGAGCCAAGTCTGATCATAAAATTGCCATTAATATTTCTTATAAAAATTACTCCGTATCCGTTACAATTGATCAATTTATAAAATCCACTATCCCGATGAAAAATATTAAAATTAAAAATCAGATCGAATATAACAAAGCATTACGTACTTCGATTTTTGTTTTTGTGCGAATAAGGAAGTACGTTAACCCTGTTATTTCTAAGTCTATGCTCAATAGCAATAATAGAAGAAGAAAGTACGTAATGCTCAGAACAATATATCTTTTCCGCCTATAATACATAAGCGTGTGTAACGAAAATAAATTGAAGTGATTGCAGTAAATAAGAACATTGCTTCCAGCTACTGCCTTCCTCGAGGAACTAACTTACTTTTACTTTCGAAAGAGTGTGCTTCAGAACTGATCGATCTAACCAATACCAAACTCTTTCTCTTTCTATAAATTCATTGCTAGAAATCAAGCCAACGCTATGCTAACAATTCTAACAGCAACGTTCATCTTGAAAATTTTCGAATATAAATTTTGCTAATATTCGATGCTAAAAATCTAAGATTTCATATTATACGCTATCATCAGCGTCGTCTCGCGTTAAAAAAAATTCTCGTATTATTAAGTCAAAAATCCAACGTTTCACAAATTCTTATTATCTCAAGCGAGAAATCTTACACTTTATACGTTTTCTTACGTTATCTGTAAATCGACTTTCCATTTTTTTTCAAAGTGGGCAACCTTCACATTTCCCTCAAATCACTGTTGCGAAACGTCTACAAAGAATTTCATTCCGCTAAGCGACTGCAATCAACTCTGCTTTTATTAATATCATTTGAAAACCATAGAGGAATAAGTCTTTAATACTTTCAATTTTTTTTAAGAAGGTACTTTGATATCGTATGGTTGAAAAGAGGAATGCCTCGGATTGTTTTAAATCCTGGCGCGCTTTCGTTTCGTTAAAAATTAATTTTTTGTTTAATTTTATTAGTTGAGTTCAAGCGCGCTTTCGTTTCGCTAAAAATTAATTTTTAGTTTAATTATATTATTTGAGTTCAAGCATGCTTTCGTTTCGCTAAAAATTAATTTTTAGCTTAATTTTATTACATGAGTTCAAGCACGTTTTCGTTTCGCTAAAAATTAATTTTTAGTTTAATTTTATTACTTGAGTTCAAGCACGTTTTCGTTTCGCTAAAAATTAATTTTCAGTTTTATTTTATTATTTGAGTTCAAGCGCGCTTTCGTTTCGCTAAAAATTAACTTTCAGTTTTATTTTATTATTTGAGTTCAAGCTCGCTTTCGTTTCGCTAAAAATTAATTTTTAGCTTAATTTTATTAGTTGAGTTCAAGCACGTTTTCGTTTTGCTAAAAATTAATTTTTAGTTTAATTTTATTACTTAAATTCAAGCGTGCTTTCGTTTCGATAGAAATTAATTTTTAGTTTAATATTATTACTCGAACTCAAGTAAAGCTAATTTGCATATTAATCCTCTAACCGTGGACGATCGTTTTAATTTTTCTTATATTAAAACAAAAAATTATTCATAATATACCGAAGATATATTTTAGCAAATGGTACTACGGAATAAAGCTACGATCGAATAAACTTTTACTCGTATACCTTTAGAAGGTATTTGTATTCTAAATGTAGATCTTAATTTAAAATTTGAGCTAAAGCAATTACATTTAAAAGTTCCATGTTGTTTGCCATTTTTATCTTTATGCGACATGAGATTTTGACGCATATTTTCGCCCAACAAACGGTATTAGCCACGCATACACGATACAGCAAGATCGTAAAATCGATCGAGCGTTAAAGTAAGCATGTTTCAGTTATCGGGACAAGCGATTAACAGAAATATGGCCCGATGTGAATTTGGAACTGTGGTCAGGACTGTACGAAAAGATCTATCGACACATCTATCGGTGTGTACAGATCTATCGACGATCTATCTGAACATTGATTCATTGCCAACTACGAGCAATCTTGTGTACTGTGAATACCGACCACGATACGTCTCGTAATACTTTTTCGTTCTTATAAATATCTCTTCAAAATTATATTTGCAATTATAAATATTCAATTTAAAGAAGTTTTGCTGTTTTCTTTAAACACTTTCGACACCCAACGTAGAATTTGATTAATTTTCTTGGCAGTGAACGTGTTAACCCTTTCACGGTCTAGTACGATCTTCGGGCAGAGAATTTAGTCCATACAACATTTGAGCAGATCATTCTTTCTATTTCGATCAATCATCTTAGAAAGACAACTTGGATACAAGGATATGGATTTTGAAGATCATTGCATGTAGCATTGAAAGTCAGTATGGACTCTATATACCATATTTCAAGACTGCTCACAGCCGAACGAATCATTAATTTCAAAAACAGAAGAGAAACAGATCAAACTTGCATTTTTTGCTTTGGGACCTTAGAAAGACAACTTAGAAACAAGGCTATGGATTTTGAAGACTTCATCATTGCATGTAGCATTCGAAGTCAGTATGGACTCTATATATCATGCTTCAAGACTGCTCACACCCGAATCAATTATTAATCTCAAAAACAGAAGAGAAACAGATCAAACTTGCATTTTTTGCTTTGGGCAGCTCATTCCTTTTATCTCAATGAATCATCTTAGAAAGACAACTTAGAAACAAGGCTATGGATTTTGAAGACTTCATCATTGCATGTAGCATTCGAAGTCAGTATGGACTCTATATACCATGTTTCAAGACTGCTCACACCCGAACCAATTATTAACTTCAGAAACAGAAGAGAAACAAATCAAATTTGCATTTTTTTTTTTTCTAGTACAAATAGAACCAATCGTTTTCAATCATTCAAAAAATAGATCTTTGATTTAGATTAGAAAAATAGAATTTTGGTAGCATTTTTCGCCATTTTATTAACACCAGCGACGATTAAAGTATACTTATTCGTACCGAAGAAATCAAAGTGGAAAATATATAAAATAATATGTAATGCAATTCGGACAAAAGTTGATCTATACTTTTAATAGAAAATCACGGAAAATCTGCCCGAAGGGACCGCAGTTAATTTATAAAGATTCTATAAAAAATTACGAACGGGTCATTTTGACCACTTTGGTAGTTCCAGTGTTAAACTGTGATGCATTTTTCCGCTTTTTTAGAGCAACCAGAACAATTTCCAATCGTTAGAAAAAAAACAGACAATTTTTGTAGCAATCTTCGTCATTTTATTAAACTCCGATTAATGCTTTAATTTACTATCTCGCCATACCGTGGCTGCTGCTATACCAACCAAGATTCCACGGAAACCTGCAGACGTTACAGTCCGGGCTATAACGTTCGCTTTCGTAGAAGTATTTTAAAGTAAGACAGGTTTACGCGGAGGCAATGCTGTTCTTCCTTTCTCTGGAAAGCCTAGAGGGCTAGACAAGGCGTGGTAGACCAGGACCGATTGCCTCCAACCAGACCGACCGAATGTGTTCGTACCTCTCACTGTATGTGACTGGCATGCTCTAACGCTCATTATAGAGGCCTGCCTCCGCGTCACGATTTTCCAGACCAGATGGAGAGCCATTAGACTGTACACGGTTTCAATGGGCCAGGCCACTGGGGCCTAGCCGCTCCAATCTCGATAATAACGACGACGTAGCAACCTCTCCTGATTTCGTTCGACTTTAATCGAGACCTCACGATGATTAACTCAATAATGGAAACAATCTTGGAAAAACTAGATCACCCTTGGCTACTTAACTGTTCTACGGTTTGGTACGAGAAAGGCTCGAGTGAGCTGTAATAACGTTAACTGGGGGCACGTTAACGGGTTTCTGCAATATTTTTATATCGGATGTAAAAATTAAAATATTCGCTCTAAACATTCTACTTTGACGTTAAGGAATATATTTATGAAAATTTGAATTTAGATTAGCATATAATTAATGGAACGCTTGAAATTGTTCGTTTGATCTGTGAACGACACTTGAAATACAAGCATTAGGTTGTCCCAAAAGTTTCTTTCGTTTTATTAATAAGTAATGGATACGTAATATTTTATGTTTCACGATGTATTATTATTTTATACAGGATTCACTTTGCGCTATTTTTTCCTCCGTCTCTCGTTTAACAAATAAGGCTGAACGTTTATTTAAACATTGCTAGACGAAAGCATTGCGTGAAGATAACGGAAAAAATTGTCGGGATAAACTAATACATAGATGAATTTTTATGTAAATTCATGTTTCTGAGAATATAATAGAAAAAAAAGTAGAACATCAATAGAAGATTGTTTATCTGCTATGTATTACAGAAAGCAATGTAATTTGGATGATTCGTGTACTTTTTAACACTAGAACTACCAAAGTGGTCAAAATGAGCCATTCATAATTTTTTATAGAAATTTTATAAATCGACTAGGGCATCTCAGAGGCAATTTTCCATGATTTTCTGTTAAAAATGTAGACAAAGCTTTGTTTACCTTGCATCGCGTATTTTTTTATATACCTTTCATTATGATTTTTTCGGTGGAAATAGGTACGCTTTAATCGCCGATAGTTCTAGTGTTAATGTTAGCTACATTCTGTACAGTTTTGCGGTCTTAAGTTTCTTATAAATGTATAATTATCCATAATCTAGCTATTAAATTTTATCACGTATGATTAGCTGAAATTACTTATTCCTTGTATCTGGCGAAACATCTAGATACGAGCAATACCGCAATGAAAATAATTTTTTATGTCAATCTTTTTGAATTCCTCGTCTGTTTATTGCACCGTGAAAGTGTTAACTTCGTATCTCCTGAGCCTTTCTCTCTAATTTTCTGGATCTAATCGATTCTAGTTTTGTTGTGCAGATTTTTCACAGTTTCGGAATTCCAGAAAGTAATTATTTTGTTTTTTTTAGTTAGAAAGGAATAATTTAATTCTATAATTTAGATTTTCGTCCGATCTAATCTCGTAACAATTAAGCAAAGGAAAAGTAATTTTCATCAATATCGATCGTGTGCAGCACTGCTCATAATTATTCGGACAGAGACTTTATATTTTGCTATTTTGTAACTAATTTTTTTTTTTTTTTATTAAGAGTTTATTTTTTTGTTTCACTCTGTTTTCACAAATAACTCTTTATTAGAATAATTAATACTGTTTTTCATTGAAAATTGATTTTATCGTCATGTGTACCTTAAATCTAAATTAATAATAGAATAATTATGATCAGTACTGTATATTAGTATCTCTAAAAAATTTTCTCTGATTTTGATGAACGTCCCTGTTAAACAGACGAGCAATCGAGTTCCATAAGGTCTAGGTTTTATTTTCCGCAACCTTCATATATTTTTTGTGACAAAGATCCTCTTTTTTTAACGAGAGAAGCGTTTCGCGCGCACTGAAGCGAGAAATGAAGCGTGAATCTGTAGTTTCGAATCGATTTTAACACTAAAACTACCAAACCAGTAAAACGATCGGTAATTTCTCGTAGAAATTCTGTAAATTTTTTTAGTATTTTCCGTGGGTTTATATAAAATACACGATTAAAGATTTGCTTTTATTGCATCATGTACTTTCTCAAATATCTATTGTGATTTTTTTGTTACAAATAGGTATACTTTAATTAACAGTATCACAATCAAAGAAATTACAATGATAGATACTTGGAAAAATACATGATGCGGCAGAAACAAATCTTCGATCATACGTTTTACAGGAAATCACCGTTAATAATTTATAAAATTTGTGTCATGAAAATTACGAACCGGTCATTCGACCGCTTTGGTAGCATTAGCGTTAAGAAAAGTATAGATCATTTCATCGGTTATTCGCCGCCTTCCGACAAACCGGAGCGAGGATATCTAAGACGTGCTGATTTATTTATGTCTGGGATTGATTACCTCATAACTATAATTAACTGCCTACGAAAGGAAAATGCACTGGAAGATCGCTATCTTTGACGAGGAGAGAGTGAAATGTATTATATCAATTTCCAATAAAACTTATTCATATTTCATAAATAACGCATCTTTTAAAAAAGAACGTGCAAAGCGAATAATTGAATACATAAATGTATTTGAATACAAATTATGTATTTCAATACATAAACTCCATCTTTATACTAAATAATTCAGAATTTATAAAAAAAAGTGTAATAAAACACATTTTGTGTTTTAGGATATTTAATTTACCTTTACGAATGTTCGTTCATTCTTATCATAAATAATTTTCTAAATATTCTGCGTCAGCTTGGACCAATAATAAATATTGTAAAATAAAATACCCATACTTTAACTAAAGTATAAGTTTTAAAATTATAAATTCTATTTGAGAAGCTTTGATTCACACGTTACCACCTTTATTTATACAAATTTATTTTCTTCTATATTTTTCTTTCATATACAAACTTATTAAAAAATTTTATCCCCAATTGTGTATCACGACTCACTAAAATTACCAAACTGCCACAAATTATATGTTCTCCAAAAGTTTCATTAAACTTCCAACAATTTTCCATACACAAACTGAATAAAAAACGAATTTCTTAACTGCAAATTTTTCAATGGTCAATTCCATACGAAGCACGATAAAGAAAATTCACAAATACTAAAACAACTTATCTTAGCCAATATGGCTATCACAAGATAAATAGGAAGCTAAACTCAAAATCGCCAATTTCGTAAAATAATGTACCAAAAATACACGAATAAACAAATTCTACCTATCCAATACATTTATCAATTTATTTTCTCACCAAATATACACATAAAGATGCCAAATGCTAAAAACCCACATCACCCAAGAAATAAACAACGCAAGTCCCGAAACGAACATTCCGTTTCTACCAAAAATGTTCGCTTCCGGCACCTGCGCCGTTTACCATTTCAACTTCTCAATTAGAATTTAAAAATATTTAATAAATAGACCACTTTTTATTCCTTAACCCTTTTAGTGCCGGAGGCCGATATATCGGCCCTCGCTGCACTGGCGAGAAGTGCCAGAGCCGATATATCGGGCCGCGCCTCGTAGCGCTTTACTATTCGCATTGCGGGAGAACTCTGTCTCAAAATAAATTTATAATACGTTATAAATGGTCTAATTTCATTATGAGAGAATTAAAAAAAAATAGTAAACATAATTTTGCTTCAGCAATGTTATATTACCTATAATAATTACGTATTTCGGAAGAGATAATCCGTCCGGCGCTTACCATGCACCTTCGAGTTATTTTTTATTTTTGTTATGCAATATTATTCATCTTGTCACAAAATATATTGGATATGCAAGGTATGTACTTTGTAATAAATGGTCTGTATAAAATTATGATGAAAAGATGACTTTTTGTACGTGCAAATACGTTTTGTAAGAGAGAACTCAACTTTTACTTTCTTCGTGATCTTCTATACCTTTGTTATTTATATAATTTTCAATGAATTCAGAAAAACTAGTGTCATTCTTTTCTTCTCTATTTCGTCCTTAATATACTGCTTTTTCAATCGTGTAAATATTGTTTCTTGTTTGGTTTTTACCAGCATTAATTAAACATTCTACTTTGACATTAAGGAATATTAGAAAAACTAGTATCATTCTTTTCTTCTCTATTTCGTCCTTAAAAAAAAAGTTAGAAAAACTAGTATCATTCTTTTCTTCTCTATTTCGTCCTTAATATACTGCTTTTTCAATCGTGTAAATATTGTTTCTTGTTTGCTTTTTACCAGCATTAATTAAACATTCTACTTTGACATTAAGGAATATTAGAAAAACTAGTATCATTCTTTTCTTCTCTATTTCGTCCTTAATATACTGCTTTTTCAATCGTGTAAATATTGTTTCTTGTTTGCTTTTTACCAGCATTAATTAAACATTCTACTTTGACATTAAGGAATATTAGAAAAACTAGTATCATTCTTTTCTTCTCTATTTCGCCCTTAATATACTGCTTTTTCAATCGTGTAAATATTGTTTCTTGTTTGCTTTTTACCAGCATTTTCCCAAACCCTAGTAAAACCGTGAAATTCGGCCGGTTATTCTCGCATAGGCACCTCTTTTTCGCCTGCTACTAAAAGGGTTAAAAAGCGTACCTGACAGTGCATAATACAGCATCGGCGAGACAGCCGTGTCCTTATTCTTTTAGCTGACAACCAATCCACGAACCAACCAAACCGACGTATCTGTCGAACGTAACCTTCAGTTTTCACCGTGATACAATCTTACGAAATATTCATTTATCACGCATGCAGGTCGATTCGGTATATGGATTTCGTTACCTGGATGAAAGGATAGCCGCATTTTATCACGGGTCGACTGGAAATTAATCGGCGCACGCCCAACACAGCATGATGCATACCGTATCGTTCGAAAGTCCCGTAACGACGTACCTCCCTGTCTCAAGGACGAGTCGTGTGCCAACAGCGTCTCGAATATTCCTTCGATTGCCGGCTCGCCATCGATCGAGATGTTATCATCGCCGTCACACGCAATTCGATCACGCTCGAAGGTTTCGAGAGATGTCTAGTATTTTACTAGTTCTATTCTGGTTCAATTGTATCGTACGATTGGACGGTGGAATTTCTTTTTTTCCTTTTTTTTTTTTAATTCTGGGTCCTGTTTCGATGGACAAGGTTCCGGTTGTTTCGTGCAGCGATAATTTTGCGGTTCGTTGTTCCGAACCTTGAATTCATGAAAGCGAGAATTCGATTGGGAAGAAAGGTTCATTGTCGTTGAACGATTTGCTCGAACGTTACTGTTTTTTCCTTTTTTTGTGCGATATTGAGGTTGAGGAAAGAAGGTGGTATTCTTCTGGCTTCACGATTGAATGAAATTTGAAAGTTTGTTTGGGATAGGTATTAGGATGATCTGGGAATGTATTCAATTGATTGTTTGTTTATAAATTATGTGGATTACAGATGTATCAGAGGATAGAACGGGGTTTGAGAGGAAAATAGAGCGGTTTTGAAATGAGTACAGTTTGATCGACGGTGGTACCGGGTATTGATCTGAATTAATATTATTTTTGATATTATTAAAGCGATATATTATTTAAAATATATTATAGCAAATGATATAAGATTTTTAATATTAATTAAAATATATATTAAAATAAAATACAAATTATACAGAATAATGTAATAAATAGTATATTTTTTTTTAATATATATATTTTAGTTTCCCTGTTAAACTTTGTAGTACAAAAGATTAATAATATGAGAATAAGGAAGGGAGAAATATTTAACAATATTATTACAGTTACATATTACACCTATGATACTTGTAAATAACAATTATTAGTAATATTTACCTAAACTAAAAATTTGTTATCATATTTATTTTTTCTTCTACTTATTATTATTATTATGATTATTATTATTATTATTATTATTTCTTATTATTATGATTATTATTATTATTATTATGATTATTATTATTATTATTATTATTTCTTATTATTAAATTATTTACTTCCATAAATTAAATTATAAAATTACAAGTTTGTTATAAAGTAATAAGAATAAATTTGAGAATTCATTATTCTTAAAATATTATTAACCTCAAAGGTATTTAGCTCTATTTTAACGTATGCAATACTACTATACAGAGTACCAGTGTAAATACTATTGCGTTTTCAGGTAAAATGATTACCTAATCGTTTCCGAACGATTTAATTAATGGTACAGAACAAAGCGTAACAAAATGGAATAGCAAATGGTCAAGCCAACAAAGGAACTGTTTACTTTCGAGTCTATTATTTGAGAAACGTAACCTTCTCGGTATGCATAAATATCAAAGGCAATAATTAAATCGGCATCGCTTTCTATGGGCTCCACGAAGGCGTGTAGCGCGTTTTTATGCAAGAATTTTCTCCTATGTCGGTTCTACACCGGTTCTACATACCGCGGCATGCCAAAACAAGGCATCGCGTAATTTTATACGTTGATACGTTTCTACATAACAGAAACTTGATAGAACACGTTGATATCAGGAATCTGCATTATACGTTCAACAGAATACGAACATACATAAAACATGGAGAATAATTGCCGGCTTGTTTGTGACCTATCGAATTCATTCAAAATAATACGAAAATTGTATAGAACGAAATCTCTTGTATGTTTAACGTTCGATGAAAATAATAGGTAACGATAGGTCTTAGTTTCGATGAAAAATTGTTCGCAAAGAGAAACGTGCGTTACTGAAACAGAAAAGATTAAATATGAAGAAAAAGGTGAATTTTTTTTTACTATAA
This sequence comes from Ctenoplectra terminalis, assembly GCA_019453375.1. Lineage (NCBI taxonomy): Eukaryota > Metazoa > Arthropoda > Insecta > Hymenoptera > Apidae > Ctenoplectra > Ctenoplectra terminalis. The sequence goes on from SMSQ01016574.1 coordinate 69,812, forward strand.
TTAAAAGCAACGGAAATTCCAGTTACCGGCATTATAAGGTGTACATATGTATGTAACTATTGAAAGTGATAGTTGAAATGACGGCGCTTCCTGTAAGTCGATGAACGTGCAGCGGTTTCAACGGAAGAATTGAGACCAAGCAAATACAGTATAATTATCATAACAAGTATAGTGGTACCATAAACAGGTACCTGTGGTATTTACAAAACGTCGTACGTAAAACAGTTTTACTTTTACGTTGAAAGGATTCTTCGTGAATTTTTCTTTTCTTTTTGTTTCGTTTTGCTAATACTCTCAGTTAATCGTTTATATCGTTAAAAGATATAAACAAAAATGTAGATACATTTCTTACAATTTTTTATTTGTCTGTTTATTTCTTAACACTGTAACTACCTCTTAGTTTCTAATCTGAGATTCTAAGCTTAAAGATTCCTGTTCTCTTATTTTTAATTTTCAAAATAACACAAAGCAGAGTGAAAAGAAAAATTAACGTCGGTGTGACACCATCGATCGCTATCAATTAAGACTTACACATCGTTATCGGTCGTCGCACGGTATATTAAAAAATATATAACGACAGAAACACAAAGCTTGATCTATATTAACAGAAAATCACTATAAAATTTATATTCATATTTATAGAAATATAATAATTTCTATAAAAAATCACGTGTTGGTCAAAGCGACCATTTTGGTAGTTCCAGTATTAATATCTCAAGTGACCGAATATTTTTACGACCAACAGTGTAATTCGCTGAAAATCAAATCAGCTTAACTCTCTATAGCCCGAATTTTGTCTACTTATTGGAGAAAAATTACGATTGATTACAGTTTTTCACTTTGGTTCGAAAATTCTTAAAGTAATAATTGCCATAGATGAATGGTGGTATCGATGCAATAATACAGCAATCAAATTTAATAGTACAGCGATGACTAAATAGAATAAATTTTTTTTTTAACACTATATTTAAGGAACCCGTCAATTTCACTCAGTTCAGATTTCGTGCTTAAGTTCAACAATCATGCATGTGAAAAATGTAAATACAAAATAGAATTTATATACGAAAAGTGTACTGAATAAATCTCTAATAGAAATCTATTAATTTGAAGTAAACTGAACTAATGATATAAAAAATTTGTATTTCAATGTACCCATCAAAATGAGCCGATCGATGTCCGTAAACCTAGTATTAAATACAGACACATTAATTCGTAACATTTAAGTCACACGGTCCCGTAGAGGGTTAAGATCTAAAAGAGAACGCCGCGAAAATTGCGGTATTTTCTTGTTCAGCGAACGAACGTTAAAAGTGACAGTGGCGGAGTATTTCCTGTGGGTCGTCGCGAGGCGTGGTGTGGCTGTCTTTTGTGCGAGCATTTGCTCTCGGCTCGGTTCAAGGAGATCCAGAAGCGACGGCGTAGCGAAACAGCGGCGAGTTACGACGCTCTGAATCTGAATCTCTCACGGTAACCACGCCGCCATAATCCTGCCTCGCCCCGTATTCGGGTCAACCGAGTAGTAGAAATTACGTAACACGTGTGCGCTGGGGCGGTTCCCACCGAGTCGGTCTACCGGAAGTCGGGACCACGTCTTGTTGTAAGGACGTACGGTCAGCTCGACGCGCATGGGAAATCCTCGTCATAATAGGAAAAATCTCTCGAGGATGGAATCAGTAATGACGAAAAGTATTACAAGGAAACAGAAGCTTATATCGGTGGACGACATGGAAATGAGAGTGCAGAGTACGTGACGGGAAGAGAATCGAGATTATTAGTTTCCCTTGGCGAGATTAGGAATTCATTCTGTTCGCTTTCCGTTTCGTAATCGTTCAAAATTCTTTCAAACCACTGTTTCGCGCTGTTAGAAATCGTTTCACGGAACGTTCCAAGGACTTTCATGTCTGCTGTGTTATTCTTTGAACATTATCGCGACGATTCCGCTCTTTATTATTCCGAATACGTTTCTTCTTTTAGGATCAGTGGTTCCAAGAGTATGAATAATTGTGTAATACGGTTGATGCTTTTTTTATATAATTTTGCTTTGTCGCGTATCATTGTTTTTCTTAACCCTCTATAGCCCGAATTTTGTTTGCTTATTGGAAAAACAATTGCGATTGATTAGAGTTTTTCAGTTTGATTTGAAAATGTTTTAGCTAATAATTACTGTAGATAGATGGTGGTGTCGCTACAGTAATATAGTAATCAAATTTAATAGTACAACGATAACTCGATAAAATAAATTTTTTAAACCTCTATAGCCCGAATTTTGTCCGCTTATTGGAGAAAAAATTACGATTGATTACAGTTTTTCAGTTTGATTTGAAAATGTTTGAACTAATAATTACTGTAGATGCATCATGGTGTCGCTACAGTAATACAGTAATTAAATTTAATAGTACAACGATAACTCGATAAAATAAATTTTTTAACCCTCTATAACCCAAATTTTGTCCGCTTATTGGAGAAAAAATTACGATTGATTACAGTTTTTCAGTTTGATTTGAAAATGTTTAAACTAATAATTACTGTAAATGGATCATAGTGTCGCTACAGTAATACAGTAATTAAATTTAATAGTACAACGATAACTCGATAAAATAAATTTTTTAACACTCTATAGCCCGAATTTTGTCCGCTTATTGGAGAAAAAATTGCGATTGATTACAGTTTTTCAGTTTGATTTGAAAATGTTTAAACTAGTAATTACTGTAGATGGATCGTGGTGTCACTACATTTGATACAGTAATCAAATTTAATAGCGCAGTGATAACTAAACGAAATTAGTTTTTTGAAATATAAATACATCGGTTTGTAACTTTTAAGTTACACGGTCCCATAGAGTTAAGTTATATTATCGATTCAAAATTCTCCGATTTTCTTCTGTTTTATAAAAGTAAGGTATCTCTAGTTTCAAGCGTAGATAATCGTCGAGACGTAATTATGGAAATTAAAAATTGTTAATGTGAGTATTCGATCATCAGTTTCGAAAGATGGTATTCAATATAAGTTTCGAGCAATTCTAATTACTTTGCGATAGAATAATTACAAGCATATCTTTCTGTTTTGTAACATTTATCGTGCGACCATGTTGATATCTAAAATAGAATTCTCAATGAAAGAATTTTTAATCACAATTTGTAAGTATTATTAATTATTATAGCACAAGGTCTCGAATGTATGAAATTGATCGCAGAACACGCAACTCTTGATTTATTCTTGTGTATCCATCGTTTCTGTGCATGTCTTTACCCCGTTTCTATCTTTTTACCTATCTTGAATAACGTGCTTTACAAATCGTAATCTATTTTCTTGAATTTCTTTATCCTGATTGCAGAACAACGTCATACGATAAATCAAAACTTTCCACGTTTTACAAGAACGTAATTTCTCACGACTAGAAACGCTTGAAATTCTTTCGAACCTAACATTTCCTGCCGATCAACACAAATCTATTACCGCGGTTTCTAATATCATTATAAACATTTCGTTTCTGTGCAGCTATACATTTTAAACCAATTGACCTTAATGCACGTGCCAGTATTTTAAAAAAGATACGAAGGCAGTTGTTATATTTCGCAAACACATTCTTCGCATAAAAGTATATAAAATTATGTATAAAAGACCATGATCGAGACAGTAATTGGCAAAAATAAAACTTTAATTGAACAAACGAAAATATTGTATTCTATCCAATTAAAGTAGATGTAATAGAAGATTAAAGTGTTACGAATTCGGTACAAATACTATTCCCTTCTAATTAAATATTTTAATGTAACCTTTTCACTCAGATTTAAAATATCGCCGAAACGCTTACTCCTTTCTTGACACAGAACGTATTAAATACTAATATCGTTGATCAAAATTAAATATATCCAAAAGGTTGATGCTAAATACTTCTTAACATGGAACATATTAACACCAGAACTACCGAACAAATCAAAATGACTTGTTCATAATTTCTTATAGAAATTTTAGAAATTTGCAATAATGAATTTTCCAGGATTTTCCGCAATTTTTTATGAAAAATATGCATAAAGAATTGTCACCCTTATTATAGCTATTTTTCCAAATACCTATCATTTTAATTCCTTTGGTACAAATAACTCTACTTTAATCGTCGGTAGCTCTAGTATTAAATAATAACATTAATCTTTATTTCCAAAATTAAACTTATCCGTAACATCGATACTAAAATAAACCAGACACCCACACAGAAATATTTCCGTATAAATCGCCAATATTAAACGAGCCAAAAATGAAAAAGCAGAAAAAACTTAACATTGACACCAAGAGTCGTATAAAATCCCAGCTATCTCGTAAACGATTCCACTATTTTACATAATAAAACGATATTTTCCTAACATCCTTTCTCGTAACACGGCGAATAGCGTGGAGGAACGGTAATTCTGTGTGTCATAACATTGCACCAAGCTCGCCATAACACTTTTCTTCCTTACCCGACTGGCTTATGGCGTACGCTTTAGTAACGTCAAGCTTGGTTCGAGTGAGCGATAAGGAATTTTGCTGCACATACCACTCGCACGTAGCCGAGTTCACCGATCCGCGAAACTCGCTCTCTCCTCGCCATCTTCTGCTTCCTATTGACTATAAACCGTACCCCGGTGCAGATCCGGTTTCATGCCTGGAAACTAGAATAACAGCCTGGTCTGCCGACATTCTAATCCAGCAATTTCGATTACGACTCGCGTGACGTGATAAAAGCGTTTCCCTCTTCGACCGTGGCTGGATACGTTGATCGCTTCTACTACTCTGTCCGTCCTGTAACGGTCTTATACTACTTAAAATCGTTTTTTTTATCGTTATGTGCATTTGTTCGGGTAATTACTGGCTGGAATTGAAATGACGATTACACTAATAGGCTGATAGCGTGTTGCTTGTAATTAGGGGATTGTACATTGTTACACGCGCTGTTTTAATGGCAATTATGGAAGTTATGATAAGGCGAAGATTTTGTATGATTGTAGGAAACTCGTATGGGAATAAAAGTGGTTGAATCAGATTCTCGGGAAAATTAGATACTGTTATCTTGATTTCGGAGTGTATTGCTGTCGTACGAACGTCTTAGAAATTTTGTTGCTTGTTTTTTTTTTATTTATGATAAGAATAATATTTCATTTAAGTAATGGAAAATGAAAAATTAAGTGATAGTACTTGAAATATTATTGGTAGTAGATTATTGCGAATTTCTTGATTAGTAGATTATTGCGAATTTTTGTGCGAGTTCATATTTTTATGAATATAAATAAATAAATGTAAGCTAGATAGGTAATTGTTTTATTCCCTAAATATTATAATAAGTACTATATTTTGGGTTTGGTTACATATTTTTGCTTGTTAAGTGCATTCTGTGTACTTTTGTGGCATCAAATTTTCCATAAATGAATCAAAACCCGTATCCTAATTATTACTATTATGTATAAAAATATACAATAGTAAATATATATAAAAATTTTTGTAGCACTTTATATAGCATTGTAAGTTATTTTACACGAACAAGAAATCGTAAACACTTCGTCACTCGTAATCGATACCTGATAAAAAGTGTATTAAAAAAATTGATCCATTAATTTGAGAAATCTTAACCAATAATGAATTCCAATTTCCAGGTAATCCCATTATGCCTTCTGCTGCTAACAGAAGCGAAGCGAGTGGAGATCCGGCCTCGCATAGCAGAGCCCCAGGTTTATTACGAAGAAGACGACAGCCAAGCCGCTGAAGACGATTACAGTCCAGCAGTCTACCAACCGCGTACCCGCGCCCTTCCTTCGCCACGTTCGAAGGACGCTCTCCAATCATCCAAGCCACCACCAGTCCAGACTATTCGCAATTACAACAAGGTTAACGACGATGGATCATTCACTTTCGGCTACGAGGCAGCGGACGGTTCGTTCAAGGAAGAAACTCGTGGAACTGATTGCGTGGTGCGCGGTAAATACGGCTACATCGATCCTGACGGCAACAAAAGAGAATTCACCTACGTATCCGGCAATCCCTGCGATCCGAACGCACCAAAAGACGACGAGGACGATCTCGCGGACAAACAAGAAGAGGACGATCTCTCCGGACCGGCCAATTATCCTTCAGTGAGACCAGTACCAAGACCCGTTTCATCCAGACCAACGTATCAACAATCCACCACAAGAGCGCCCACGACGATCTTCCAAACCCAATATCAATTAGACGACGAAGCCAGTCAAGAGTTAAGCGAGGAAGACCTGGTTAAACCATCGCAATTAAGACCGGGTGCTTACAGAACGCCTCAACAACCGACATACGTTCAAGTAACACCGTCGACGGCTCTCTACGAGCCATCGCCCACCGCCAGTCCAGGTCTCTACAGATTAGCTTCCTCGACGAATCAGTATCAAAGCACAGTGTCGCCTCTTCTTCGCAGCCAATCTACCGTCTCCTCGACAGCCTATCAGACCCTCGAAACAACGACCCGTCGGCCAGTAACTCGTCACCCGAAGCCACAGTCCGTTGCGATCACACCCCGGCCCCACGTTGCCCAAGTCGCTGCCCAGTACGTGTCCCCAAGTAGCACCGAGCGTTCGGCGTTAGCGTACGGCCGTCCCTCGGCGGCCACTGTATCGCCCAATCTACGCAGCACGACCGTATCTAGCGCATCTCACCTTGACTTTGCCGCCGAGCTCGAGCGTTACGTGAACACCGTCGGCGTACCCAGTCCCAGGCCCGTCCAATCGTCGCCCCAACAATCGAAAGCTAAATTATCCGGTCAAGTGCCGATCACCGCCTCCGCCGCAGACCCGATCTACCAGTCGGAGCTCGTATACGATCCCTCAACCGGTCAGTACAATACCCAACTTTATCAAACGCTACCTCAAACCGTGGGTGACTTCACCCTAAGTCACAAACTCCAACCGTTCGTAGCCCAGCCCCAGTCCTATCTTGGACTCCAGCAGCTGCAGCAGCTCCAGCCCCAGCAGCCCCAGCGTCAGTCCCCGCTTTATAAGCAATCAACCACCCAGTCGGCCCAATCTGCCCCTGCTGCAGCTATCAGTCAGCCCCAGGAGGTGCTGTACAGGAAGCAGCAGGCCCAGTTGTTCCAGGGTTCGCAGCAGTTGTACGCTCAGCAACAGCAACGTCAACAACAGCAACAGTTGCAGCAGCAACAGCAGCAGCAGCAGCAGCAGCAGCAGCAGCAGCAACATCAGCAACATCAGCAGCAGCAACAGCAGAGACACCCACAGTCTCACAGGCTGCAGTTACTCGAGTCCCAGACGCAACCCCAGTCCTTCTACTACGTTGCGCCTGCGAGGTCCTCCAACGTCGCCAGTTCATCTCTTCCCGTAGGTCAGATCGATCATTATCTTCGAGCCGCTCGTTATTGATTTGGTCCAAGCCTCGAGTCTTTTTTTTTTTTTCGGTGTACGAAATTTATGTAGGGTACCTCTTACGAAGTTTTTTTTTTTTTTAATAGCATCCGGTTATGTTTTCGGACCACCCGCAGCACTTTACTAGCGAGATGGTGCTGCCAGTGAGCCTGGCGCGTGCGTATCCGGAATTTAGTTCGTCGTGCACGATGCTGAATTCTTGATCGAAGGTTATCGATGGACTGCGGATTTTTATGCGGATTCATATTGGTTTTAATATCGTGAGAAAAGTAGGACTTTGGTAGAAAATTATTTTAACTACCAGATGTAAACCAGTTGTAGAAAAGACTCTATAATTTGGATGTTTCATATGTTCTTTTTCATGTCGAGCGCATTCCTTGCGACTTTGCACCTATAAATTTCGTATAAATGCATAAAGATCCGTGATCTGATTATCGAGGAGCAATCAGAACTTTTTGCAGCATATTTATTAATCGAACGATTTGCTTTGCTTTCGAGGATAGAATGTTCTATACTGGCGTTTCTCAACTCGTAGGCCTAAGATTGGGCCGCGTTAAATTTTTAATGAGCCACAAAATGATAGCTGTTACGCTTCGTTCGGCTTGACTTTGTCTCGAACGAGACCGGAGAGAACAGAAAAAATAAGCAATAAGCTCGAGATAGCGGCAAATTGATTTTATTTATATAATATACAATGACTCGAGTTCACCAGGCTCTTAAAAATTTTATATCATAAATATTTTTACCGCGATACCATTACAAATCAATTTATCGGACCGGAGGCAAAAAAGTTAAGAAACGCTATTTTATATTTTTGGTATCACTTGACATTCGAGTTAAGTTACATTTCTTTTTTATTATTTTAACCTTGATGGTTTATGGACCTCCGATGAAGTATTTTTTTTTTTTTTATTGCATGATGTACAGTATATGCATTATATAATATGGGAAGGATCGATGTTTAACATATTCCAAACTAGAAAAAGTTCTATCGTTTCTTTGAATGAAATAAGCTAGCTTGAAATATTCTGAAACTAATCAAATCTGAATATATTATTTATTTATTTCTAACACAGCAATATAATTATATAATGTATGTACATTAAGTATTGTTAAACAGTGTCTGCTCCTTGAACAAAAAAAAATTGTTTTCGGTACGCAAGAAACGGCACGTGCACGAAACATCGACGCACAACAGACATTTAACGATAAAGTTGCATAAACTTTGCATAAACATAAGAACGTTGACAATATCGACCAAAGTACGAACTTCGCTAAGAATGTCGACACTAGACCGATACTGATACTGTGATAGAACTAACTTCCAAAATTGTTATTTAATTTTTTAACCCTCGTACGCTCCTAAGGTGAAAATTCATCCATTTTTTTTTTTTTTTATTTCCAAACACTGTGAAATGCTCGATTTCTTTCTAACTGTATTGTAATTTTATATGTTCGTTTAAAATATAAAATTATGAATCAAACTTGTTGATATTTTCTCTAATTTATTAATATGGTAAACGAAAATCTAGCATCGTTCGTTGTAACTATTTCCGAGGATCGTACAAGGGTTAAAATTTGATAAATATCTCACAATTTTAATTCACACGAAGCAACTCCTTTCGTGAAAGTGTAGTTCTCCAATGTTTAACCACCAAAAATTTATTTATTTTTTACGAAGATATCGATCATAAAAATTTAAGGACTCGTTGACGATATCAATGATAAAAGTCTATTTAACGACAGTTTAACACTAGAATTACCGCCGATAAAAGCATGCTTATTTTAACCAAAGAAATTAAAATAAAGAACATGTGAAAAAATACGTAGCGCAAGGAAGACAGATTTTTGTGTATATTTTTCTACAGAAAATCGTGGAGAATCTTGAAAAATGAGTCACAGTAAATTTATAAAAATTCTATTAGAAATTCCGATCGTTTTGGCCTCGCTGGTAGTTCTAGTGTTAAAATAGTAAAGAGTTTCATGAGAAATATCTAACCGATATTGAGATCAGCTACGAAAACATTTTTTGTTTTCGTAATCCAAGTCGAGAATGACTATGATTCGAGAGTGAAAGTCAATGACCTAACGCAATACTCACGCACACGAGACGCATTAGCATAGCAATTTCTCGTCGCGTCGATCCGTACGGTAACATGCTACACCGCACAGATTCCACGCCATGACCAGAATATTCATCGTGTGCACACGATCATTTCGAGCACGATCCCGACCTACGTACTCACTGATTTGATTACAAAACACCAATAGGATCGAACCGGATAAACACTATTTTCTGTCGCAATAACGGCGCTACGTTTTAATCGCATCGAGACAGTGTTTCCCAGAGAAATGATTCATAGGAAACACGTAACAGGTCGACGAGGAATTAATTACAAAATCCAATTAATCTCTGATTTATACGTCAGGTGTCATTATTTATGAACAACCAAAACAATGATTTCTTCTTATTTTCTTATTCTCTTATTTTCTTATTTTCTTATTTTCTTATTTTCTTATTTTCTTATTTTCTTATTTTCTCATTTTCTCATTTTCTCATTTTCTCATTTTCTCATTTTCTTATTTTCTCATTTTCTTATTTTCTCATTTTCTTATTTTCTTATTTTCTTATTTTCTTATTTTCTTATTTTCTTATTTTCTCATTTTCTTATTTCCTTATTTTCTTATTTTCTTATTTTCAACTTACACTATTTCTTTGTTTCATATTTTAACCCTTAAATGCAATAAAATATTCTGAAATTGCTACAGGATTATAACAAAAATAATACAGAGTTCTATTTTTTTATTTTAAAAAAGTGTTGCTAAATAGCTACTAATATATAAAAAATTATATATAACAATAATATATAGAAAATTGGAACCCAATTACTGCAAAAATTTCTCAAGCACTTATTATTTTTTAGACACACTACAACTTCACAATCTTTGCATTTTTTTTACATTCGAATAATTCGAACATTAACACTTTCTTTTCCCAATTCAGTAGTATATCTACATTCCACATAAATTACATCGCTCTACATTTAAGGGTTAAAACAGATACTATTCCACAATCGAACCAATATTACAGACTCCGCTTATTAAGTGCATAATTAAACATTAGATACAAGCCGATACACGCAATTCAGGTTTCCATAAAATTCCACGATCCAGTTCAACTTTCACCCCTTTCCACCGTACTATCTCCCTCGGCACCTGCGTCAGTTAGCGTCATTCAATTCCTAGACTATCAGCCCTCACGACATCTCGGCCCGAGACCACCTATATCGGCAACAAAATCGGCGCTCGTTTTGCAACGGTTACAGCAAATTTTGCAAGCGTGCCTCCGAGTGAGAGATTAGTCCGTAGCAGCCTATGGAGAACTGTAGCATACTTTCATTGGCGTGGTCCGCCTAGCAGGGACATTCTACTCGGCTCGAACAAACTTTCTATTTGCATTCCCTGTCACAAGTGTGAGAATCGATTCGAATCTAACGCGTCCTACGACTCGATTCCGTGGAAAGCTATGCACACGTACGATCGTGGAAACACGTGGTGCGATCGTAGATTCGAGAGGCGTGGATCGGCGATCACGTGAAAAGATTTCACACGCACCGAAAGGTTCTCCTCTGTTCGCGTTGGCAACACCACTTTTGCCCAACACTTTCTCCGATACGCGACGCCAGGTCGGCAATTGTCAAGTTCGTTATATTTATCGTATCTATTTATTAGCGGTAAGCTTGATCGAAGAGTGAGTAAAGTGGAGAAAAAAAGAAAGAAAGACAGAAAGAAAGAAAGAAAGAGAGAAAGGAATTCGTAATGGTTAGTTGAAGAGAAGAGTGCATAAGGAGGCGTTTCAGGAAAGCGAACGCAGATCTAGCGGAATTACGTAACGGTTGTAACTTGTAGCTTTTTCTTGTCGGTGCAGAAGTGTCGATATGCACTTGTCTACTCACATTGTAAATACTTCTTCTTGATAGCATTAATATATATATATATATACATATATATATGTGTATGTGTATTTAGCGGCTATCCAGCGATTTCTACGTTTCAGTACTATTACATCAGTAAGGAACACGTCTCTTACGTTTATAGTTGTTTTTATATTATTATTTGTAAACGTGATCGAAGAAAAATGTATTGTAACGAAAACCGTTGTGTCGTTTCATTTCTTTTGGACATCTGGTGTTGGGATTAATCAAGTTTTTCTTTGTGATTTTTTTTTTTTTTTATCTTCTCGCACAGACGTAAGAATGAAAGTAAAAGCGGTGGAGAAAATGGTAAGTATGATAAACTAAGCGTTGGACACGCGACATCTTCCGCGAGTTTTTGCGAGCACGATTTTCGATTCGCTTTGTAACTTCCGTGTGGATTAAGTTAGAGATGAATTTTTTTAATGGGTGTTATGATGTTTCTTTCGGGAAGTTGCTTGAATTAATTTGTGGTGATTTAATAGGGAAGGTGTTTAATTTGTTCGAGTAATTTTAGTCTTTTTGGTTATTGAAAAAAGTAAAGGTATTATTTGAATAAAATAGTTTAATAATCGTTGTATTAATAACGTAATATTTTATTTGGATAGAAATTAGTTTAATATAATTATAGGTTGATTCATTTGGATAAGTAAATGATTTTTCTATTAATTAGATCATTATTTGTTTACTAAGTGATTTCATTTTTTATTTTATTTTGTGTTTGACTAAACGTTCCCTGAGGTAACGATCATAATTCAAAGATATATTTTTTACCACCTATAAAATTTAAAGCTCCTACAATAAAATAAATTCCACATAAATATAATAAAAAATGAAGTTTACAAAGTTACTCATCATAGATTACTGTTGCAATCAAAATAACACAATTAAAGTAATCTACGAGTAAATTATTTGGAGTCGTTAAACTTTATCTTCGTTTCAAATAAAATTTACCCAAGCCTGAAAAAAAAAGAGACAGTCACCAAAAAATGGTGAAAGGAAAAAAGGAACGTCTTCGTTTCAACGTACAAAATTACACCGTTATCTCGTCCAGGAACGAGGAATGAAGTTACTCTCGTACTTAACATTTGTACTTGCAAACGTGTAATTGCTCCCAGCAAACGTTAACGAGTCTGTTACTGACAGCAGGCTATTTTCTACTCGCGTTTTACAGTGGTTAAGCGCACGCGGAAGACGCTTCCGTAAAAAGAAATTAGAAAAAATAAGGAAGCCAACGTCCATGATGTGCAAGCATTATTACATCATCGGGGATGTGTGTTATCCAATTGCTACGTTTCCACTGATCCGCTCATAAATAGCACGTGCAATCTCTTCGATTAAGGGCAACGCTCGAAATGGAAGCGGGTTCGATTGAAATCTTGGGCGGTGGGACGGAATGGTGCAATAGCTCTCGATTCAATGGTGTCTTAAAACATTAGATTGCTGCAAAAGTTCTGTCGGATGTAAAACATACTGAGAACTTCGATTTTTCAAGTTGAAATCGATTTTCTTCTATTAGTTATTGTTATATTACTATAATATTATTATAATTATAATTATAATATAATAATTATTATTAAAATTATAATGTATAATGCAAAAATTAAGATTAGAATTAGAATTATAATTATAATATAACAATAATTATTAAAATTATAATATATAATGCAAAAATTAAGATTGTAATTATAATTATAATTATAATATAATAATAATTATTAAAATTACAATATATAATCCAAAAATTAAGATTAGAATTATAATTATAATTATAATATAACAATAATTATTAAAATTATAATATATAATCCAAAAATTAAGATTATAATTATAATTATAATTATAATTATAATATAATAATTATTATTAAAATTACAATATATAATGTAAAAATTAAGATTATAATTATAATTATAATATTATAGTAATATAATAATAAATAATAGCAGAAATCGAATTCAACTTATTATTATATTATAATTATAATTGTATTATAATTATTACATTATTATTATTATATTGTTATTGTATTATTATAATATTAGTATAATATTATTATATACTATTACATTATATATTATTACAGTTTTTCATTCGCCTGGAATTTGTATGGTTTTTTTTTAATCTTCAGATTTGTTCTTAAAGTCTCAAATATTCTTTATTACTATAGTATTATATTTTATTACCTTATCATTGTTCTAATATCGGGTAAACCATTTATAGTAATTATTAGTTCTAAATTTTTAGATCAAGATCAGAAATTGGGACCGTTATCATTTTCTTTTTTTTTTCTTTCATAAACAACTAAAATTCTGATTATAAAAGGTTAAAAAAAGAGTATCCTACGTAGCTTGCAGCATTAATAATCTTAAATACTAATAAAAAATTTTCCGAATCTCCGACGAACGATAAGCTGACAAAAATATCTTTCTCGAATTTTTTAAAGTCCCTTATAAATTATAAAATGATTACATCTCTCACGCTAACAATAAGAAATTAAAGAACAGAACTTATGCAGCAGTCTAATAACGTTACTCGAAGAACGGATCACCGAAAATTTCATTCCAACAGAAGCTAAAAGCTTAGAAAATAGATCTGATCTTTACAGATGATCGATAGATCTCTGGAATAAATAAAAATTTAATTTAAACTTTCAAAGCAACGTCGATATTTTGCGAAGCAGTGACTTCATTATATTTTATTATGATAAAAAAAATTTCACAAACCAAACCGAGTTAGGTGAGTACTTTAAAAATATTTATTTTACCATATAACATGAACGTTATCAGAATTCTAATGTTACGTGAAGTTAGAAACTATGCGACTGTTTCATTTTATTATATACTCATATTAATGTAATAATGTGACGTTTCGACAAAAAATACTTTCGTCTAATCTGTACAAAAAATTTCTCAAGTTTATTATTCACTGGATTAATTCTATCATTTTTTAATCACAAACCACGCATAGAATTAAATTCAAGATGCAGTGCAAATTTGATTTTTCAAGGGGCACAGGTGTAGCAGAGGCGATAGGAAATTGGGGTTTCTCAAATAAAATTTCAAAATCGGGAAACGAGCTGCAGCGTCTCAGATGTCTTTTTAACAAAATGGATTGCATGTAAGAAATCAAACGTACAATTTGTTTCTCTTAACTCTTTGAAGCATGGTAGGATTTTAAGCGTCCCACCTTATTAATAAGGTGGGACTAAATATGCATAATACTAAATATATATGCATATATGCATACATATTATGCATAATACATAATAATAACTAAATAATAACTAAATATGCATACAGCGATATTTTCTAAACCATCTTGAAAATTAAAAATTATCCATAGCACGGTGGTTTACGTTAACTCACGTATTTAATACAATTAGGGACTATTTATGTTCCGCTATGCATATTTAGGTATTAAAATGGTGGGACACTTTTAATCCCACCAAGCTTCAAAAAGTTAATGCGACGAAGCTTAAATAATATCAAATAAAGCTGAATATCGATACACGTGTTCGAAATGAAAACTTAATGTTACTCTTAAGCGTTGTTTATACGTTTTTAAAATTTTTAGGCGAACCAGTAAACCAATGATGTGCGTAAAGTACAATTCTAAATATGATCCCGAAGCTTGGCCCACGAAACCTAGCCCTGACGAGTGCAAACCAGTTTGGACGTTTCCTATGAAAAGACCGCTTATTACGTACACTTCTACCGCTGAGATAATTATGACTTCAAATTGGAATAGCATCGGTTCAGATTTATTGTATCCTATTCCGGGTCGAAGTTACGCATTGCAAGGTGTACGTAAAAAAATATTTACCGAAATTTAACTGCGATTCTAACATTTAATTGAAATATCTATTTCTTGTGTTCGTCTTACTTTTCACCATTTTATTAATTATTTTAATTACCTTATTATTATTATTTATTTTTACATTTATATTGTGAATGTAATAATACATAATTTTATTATTATTATTATTACTGTCATCATCATTATCATTAGTATTATTATTATCATTATTATTATTATAGTTTATCATTATTGTATTATAAATGTAATAATAAATAATAATAATAATAAATAAGTAAATTTCAAATACATTATAATTATAAATCTCACTTAAATAACACTATGTTTATACGTATTGCTAATTTGAAATTTTTTTTTTAAATAATTATCAGCAATGTGTGAGAAGAAACATCAAAGACGATAATTTGTCAGGGAAAAATGTAGCATTTTTATCGTTACAGATACAAATGATACCATATATTTTTTATTTTTGAAAGTTATTACATCTTTAATTAAAAATAATTTAGCTCTTCGATCTGCTTTTTTAAACAGACGGACAAATGGTATCGATGTGAACAGAAATGCAGTCCACAGCCAAGCTGTTAATTGACACCATTTTCTTCGAAGAAACACTGTTCCCGAAAGTCCATCGTTTATTATTAACAATAAAAATCGATATTCACATTAAAAATTAACAACAATGCACCTACGAAGAACTGAATCAGCTTCGACACAAGTCTTTTTCTTTTTTAAATTCATGTTTAATAATTTAAATGAGTTGTTGCGTGTCATGTGCGTTAAAGACTATCCAAATGTATCTTGTTTATAAAATATAGTACAACCACAATTATATTTTGTGTTACTGTTAATGTAAAAAGTCGAATTATTTTTATCATTGCACTTTATTTACTTCTTTCGTGCTTAAAATATCGAGACACATTTATTTTCAACAAAATATGATTTGAATTTCAGATAAAAAAAATCTTTAACGGTTACATTATTATTTATATTATTAATAATTCATACAACAAATTATAAACTCAAATGATATTTGAGCTATCATTTTTATTTTTATAGAAATTAAATACACTGCGTCTGAAAATAAAATTTAAATCATACAAAGTGTATTATTTTTCTTTCACACTGTCATATTTATTCATTACACGTGTTATTAAATAATATAATTTTCAATACACGCATTATATTCTATTTAACACAAATAAGATAAGTACTTAAAATAAATTAATTTATGTCGCTTATTAAACATACAATTCAAATTATTTATTTTTCTACAACCTACTAAGTTAATATTACACAAATTTGTTAATTTTATAATTTATCAATATCAACAGCTGAAAGAATATTGTAAATCAATTTTTCTGTAATATAAATAATTTAAAAAATTACAGATTTAAGAATATTTTTGTAATTTTATATTCGATAATAAATAACACAGTTAATTTAGCTATGCTTAACAATGTTGCTAAATTCAAGAGTATTAACACTATTGCAAAATTTACTGTCAAATTCACCAACCCATTATTTTTACAATGCTTCTGTAAATTTTAGTTCACAATTAATTCCCTCCTCAACATGATAAATTAACAAGTATCGCACAATTCCTATTTTTATTACTATTAAATACAAAATCAAGGCACAATGCAGAACAACTACACAGTTTGTCAAGTAAAACCAGCACCGACAGAGTGGTTAGTTTAATAATCCAACAAATATATAATCAATTATTAATTCTACCATTTTTCCTCGTCTCCGGCCACTGTAATTAATCGCAATTAATTTTTCTACGCCTAGCAGTAACAATTACAGAAGCACGCCGAAAGAAGAGGAATGCATTTCAGAGGAGCCACCGCTTATACCGATGTATATAATGATTCCGTTCGAAGAAACCAGCTTCGAGCCACCGAAAAAAGAATTAAGTACGAAACGTATAAAAAGTGCATCGCTCGATGATATACAGACACCAAAAGTGAAGCTACAGGTACGTGAGATAAGGTTTAACAGGTTTTTGATCCAATGACCCTAAAGGAACTGAAAGACAGTTAACCCTCTATGAGACAGTGTGACTTAAAAGTTACAAACTGATGTATCTACGTTTAAAAAAATTAATTTTCTTTAGTTATCACTGCACTATTTTTGATTACTGTATCACTGTAGCGACACAACGATCCATCTACAGTAATTATTAGTTAAACCATTTTCGAATCAAAGTGAAAAACTGTGATCAATCGTAAGTTTTTCTCCGATAAGCAGACAAAATTCGGGCTATAGAGGGTTAAAAAATTTATTTTATCGAGTTATTGTTGTACTATTAAATTTGATTACTGTATTATTGTAGTGACACAACGATCCATCTACAGTGATTATTAGTTAAAACATTTTCGAATCAAAGTGAAAAACTGTGATCAATTGTAATTTTTTCTCCGATAAGCAGACAAAATTCGGGCTATAGAGGGTTAAAAAATTTATTTTATGGAGTTATGCTTCTATATGGAGTATTGAGGTCATTGAAAGCTCAAATTAAAGCTTAGAGTTCCAGCTATCGTGTAAAATTAATTTTATTAAGATTTGACCATTGGTTCAGTAGTTATACGTGTTAGAATTTTTAATTGTGTATAACAAATTAATTGCTACAAAAATCTTAACGAAATTAATTTTAAACGATAGCTGGAACTCTAAGCTTTAATTTGAGCCCTCAATGACCTAAAAATTTCATACAAAAGCCGAGATATTAATATATTTGTAAACGTCGTTTTTAAGCGATTTGTTCCACTGTTTCGCCGCTAGATGGCTAACCATTTTTTTGTCCAGGAATCGCACTCTTTCAAACAATTGCTTACAACTAACGAACCAGGAGAAATTTTTAAACAAAATTTGTCTCCAATTATTCGTTAAGGTCCACGCTTTAATTTAAGCTACAGAATGTCCAAATATTTTCCCTAGAACCCAAGAAATTAAATTTTCTTTAATTCGATACCTGCCAATTACTCCCACACTTTAAAAATGATTAATAATTAATAAACCACGAGGAAAATATGAACATAATCGATCGTTGATTAATAGTCAAACCCTATTCTTTAATACACCACCATAAAAGTTTACAAAACATCCACAGTAAATTACTTATTAACAAATTTGGGCCAGTAGTAAATTAGTCACGTTATAAAAGCTTCCATCTTTAACAGATAAGACTGCACATTTATACAAACACTACCAACCAAAGTCGCTCCATGAAAACAACGAAACACGAATAAAGAAACTGTTGGAACAACCTAATAAATAAATATATCCAAAATATTAATTTATTATCTCCACAGACAAACGACGTACAATATCCTGAAATGCGGTCTGGAATTCTCTTCACAAGATGCCATTGTGTACATAGAGACGGTCTTCAAGATGCTTGTCCACTGAGTGAATGTCAGAACCAACCTAAATGTCTGGTAAAACCATGGCCCAGTTGTATACCAGCAAAATATTTACAATCAAGACATCCCCAACAATACCCACCATCCAATTAATACAATACACTCTTTTATCTTTTCAGTATAAGTTAGACATGAGCAAAATTGAAGTTTCTAAAAGGAGTTAGGGTAACAAACTTAGAAACAGGAAGATTTGTAAAATTTCTTTATCCGTTGATTAATTAATTAGAAAATGGAGCTTCAACGGTCACTGTTGATTATATTAGAGACCAATAGATCTGGCCGGTTAAGTTCTTTGAGAGATAAACCTTTTACTCTTTGGGAGGACAGGCACGTTTGCTTTTCTTCTTTCTATCTGCTTTGGAAGCTTCACTTTTGCATTGATAAACTTGTATATTTCTTTTTGTACATACTGTACCGCATAAAAGTTTGGCTACACATGCTCGTGGAAAGGTATCTTTAATTATGCACATTTACCATAATATTAACAGTTCATTTTTCTACATGCGTATCCAAGAAAGTGTAGAAATCATTTTAAATATAAAGATTAGGCTGGTATCAAGCATCAAACTTTGTGATTTTTATCTGAATACGAAGGGGAAATTTAGCAGTGTACGCAAACTTTTGAATGGTAGTGATATTACTTCCTTGACGTGGAATAATATATATAATAATATATCTCTTACTACTGATACCCATGTATTTTTCGGTTTAAATATAACAAAAGACTAATTTGGATTAAAACGACTTATTTATTGTTTAAAAATGCTTTTACCATTATGTTTATTGGAGCTCTTACAACATACAGCAGTGTCATACATTTATTTAAATAGAATTACTCAAAGTGTGTGCAAAACGCATTTACATCAAAACATGTTCCCATAAAGCTTCACTTTTTGCCTGCGGCATGGAATCATAAAAACATTTTCAATTTACATGTATAAGTAAACATGTATACTAAAATAAACTTGTTACAAAATGATAAACAAAAAATGTGTAAAGGATATGAATTAAGAGATACATCATTGACGTAGACAACACTAGAATGAATACAGTTATGAATAAGTGAATTCAAAACCATGAGTGCATTGACAAGCATGGAACAGGAAAACATACCGATGGACATAGTAACCAACATAGTGATTAAGATATTGGCTAACATAGAAACCAACATGGTAGTTAACACATTGGCGAACGTAATAACCAATATAGTCATTAACATATTGGCGAACATGGTGATAGACACGTTGGAAACGATAATGAACATGTCGGTTGGCACGGTGTTGGGCACATTGGTAGACAAGGTGGTGGACAAGGCGGTGGACACGGTGGAGGACACGGTGGTGGACACGGTGGAAGACATCGCGGTGGACACGGTGGAGGACACAGTGGAGGACATCGCGGTGGACACGATGGTGGACACAGTGGTGGACAGGGTGGACACAGTGGCAAACATAATGGCGGACATGGCGGTGGACACATTGGCAGACATAACGGTGGACACGGTGGTGGACACGGTGGCGGACATAATGGTGGACACGGTGATGGACACGGTGGTGGACACGGTAGTAGACATACTGGTGGACACGGAGGTAGACACGGTGGTGGACATGGCGGTGGACACGGCGGTGGACACGGTGGACATAATGGTGGACACGGTGGTGGACACGGAGGAAAACACGGTGGAGGACACAGTGGAGGACATCGCGGTGGACACGATGGTGGACACAGTGGTGGACAGGGTGGACACAGTGGCAAACATAATGGCGGACATGGCGGTGGACACATTGGCAGACATAACGGTGGACACGGTGGTGGACACGGTGGCGGACATAATGGTGGACACGGTGATGGACACGGTGGTGGACACGGTAGTAGACATACTGGTGGACACGGAGGTAGACACGGTGGTGGACATGGCGGTGGACACGGCGGTGGACACGGTGGACATAATGGTGGACACGGTGGTGGACACGGAGGAAAACACGGTGGAGGACACGGCGGTGGGCAAGGTGGTGGACACGGTGGCGGACATGGGAAGCAGATGTTGTAAGAACAACAAGGTGGCACGCAAGAGGTGATACAAGGTGGCACGCAACCGGGTATACAAGGTGGACATGGTTCGCAACATGCAGGTGTTGGCTGTTCGCAGCAGAATTTTCTTCCAGTGTCGTTGCACGTTAATCTGCAGTACGCGGCCAGGGCAGCCTCTCTTGCTTGATCAGCGCAATAGAATTTCTTCAGAGCGACCTCCATGTCGCCTAAATCAGTTAACTTCAGCAACGCATTGCGGCCTGGCGTGCAAACGGGGTACAGTTTTGTCATGCACTCGGGTCTTCCCATGCAGTCCCACATCATGCATCTATCCTGGAGACCATTTCTTTTGATACATTCGCATCTGTATATAATACTTGCTCGAAAATCGAAGCTTTTGCATTGTTTAACTGGAATCTGAAATTTGAAATATGAAATTTAATTCCTTTAAAGAGTGTACTAAAAAGGATAAAAGCATTGCTTCATCGAAACTTGTTTTTCTTTCTATAACACTGCAAATTAGTAAAATTATTTTTACCGTCAGACTTTACTAGTAGATTAAGAAAATTTGTAAATAATTTAATTGGCAATATGTAAATGCTTCGGTATCCGCACAATTTTTAATAATAAAAAAATGCAATGTGGTGTTTGGACTTATTTTCATTGAAAAGATTTCACCTATGTATTAATAATATTATCGTAAATTTATAATAGAAAGTAAACAAATATTTATTTTTGATTTAGAATGACTCATCTTTATCAATAAATGTAACAGACTTGAAAAAATGAATGATTGATTAAATTTATGGAATAAAAACGTGTGTAATTTATTCATAATATCAATATTAAATAATATGTAACTTAAATGACAGAATTTGTACATTAAAATAAATTTATACTTACACAATCATTAGGTGCACAAGGTGAACAACAAATAACAGGAGGTGGACAAGGTGGTTCATCCCATTCGCATGGTTTCCTATAATAAACAATTTATAAAATTACTCACGCTTATTCGTTTAATTTCAACATATTCTTACC
The DNA here is from genome assembly GCA_019453375.1 of Ctenoplectra terminalis. Classification (NCBI taxonomy): domain Eukaryota; kingdom Metazoa; phylum Arthropoda; class Insecta; order Hymenoptera; family Apidae; genus Ctenoplectra; species Ctenoplectra terminalis. The sequence goes on from SMSQ01016574.1 coordinate 91,478, forward strand.
TTCTTTCCATAGAACTTATCAAACATTTTAGCTGAGATAATAATTCTCGTCTTCTTTCACAATTTGGATTTCTTCCATCGCATGGCATTTTTACTGATAATTATGTTCAAATAATTGTGTACAAAAATTTTGATTCGATCCAAGTCTTATAAAAGGGCTTAAATTTATGTCGTTTTACATATTCATTCTATTTTTAGCATATTTTTCAACCTATTAATTTATCATTACAATAATTTATTCCATCAAAAATGGCAGTACAATCTGAATATGTCTTTAATACATAATAAATGAACAATATTTTTTGCCCACTCTTCAATTGTCTATTATTCTGATACATTTGTCAAAATTTCACGTTAATAAAGAGTATTTTTCAAAATTTCATGTTTATAATATCAGAAATAATCAGAAAATTTATATTTATATTATAATTTTATAATATCAAAAATATCAGAAAATTTATATTTATGTTATAATTTTATAATATCAGAAATATCAGAAAATTTATATTTATATTATAATTTTATAATATCATAAATAACAGAAAATTTAATAGAAGAGAAAAGAAGGATACAATGTCTTGTGGAGGAAATTCTTTATCATGTTCCAAACCACCTTGCTGCCCATCACCAATAATCCAGTACCGGTTACCATCTTGTCCATCGTGTGTATCTTATCCATGTGCTCCACCAATTTGTGTGGCATGTCCACCACCCTGTAAAATTACAATATGTACGCCTTCAGTGCCGTGCGGACCAGTTCCACCGAAATGCATTCCATATTGTCCACCTGCATGTGCAGCACGATGCCTAAGCAGAGTCACAGCACAGTACTTTAAATGAATTGTCTCCATTTTAGAAGAGCACATTTGTATCGTTTTTGTCCGTTCGGCACGAATCAGAAACAATTACTACGCTAATTTCAATTACAATAATTGTTGTAACTTATAGTTAAACAACACAAGTATAGATACATAAGTAACATACACAAACTGTTGCATATGTATAAAAAAAAAGCAATAGATATCAGTCTGTGTAATATCTTTGAAATTGAATTGAAAAAATAAGAGAATTTTATTAAACAGATTTTGCAAGGTCACTATACCTCCTCCGCGTGTTTCAAAACCAAAGATATATATCCCTAAACGACCTTGCCGCAGACCAGGTTGTTTCCATGTCCCAGGACCGAGATGCTGTTTGTATTCATACTGGCGTCTACCGTGTAAAGCTGATTGTTATCAAGTGTAACAAAAAAACAGACAATGAGTTTAGTTAAACTTGTTAAATTAATTTATTTTATGTTATTAATAAATACAATACCTTGTAATGATTGTAAAAAAAATACTATTGAATTATAACATGCTGTATTAACAATTCAAATTTCATTATTAGATACACATACACACACGCAGGCACACACACATATAAACATAATAAATTTCGTTTTGTATTATGATTGTATTACATGTTATAATCTTCTAACATTATTTGGAGTAGCAAAATAAATTTAGGTTTTTAAAAATATAATAGAATACTGTAATAAACATTTACATTTCATTGTATCAAAATAAATATATGTATAGTTGAGCTTATGTATGTATTAAATTAATAAGAAATAAATTTGAATGTGTTTGATCCCATCTTCAATAAAATACCGCTTTCATTTAGCTTTGTAATAAGTTCAGAACAGTCCGTTACAATTTTTGTGTCCAACGCGATTTCATTCAATCTCTTCATGGTAAATATCTTGCTGTTATTGGAAACTGTTTCTCTTCTCAATAAATTTATAAATTCTTTCATCTTTAAACAAAAAGTATATATTATTATTCTATGATCCCCTATTGTTGCTGATCAACATTAATCAACTTACTTTTCCACTAGTTACATTCTTTGTACTTAAAGTTTGATAATTTGTAGCTTTGCTATCAAATGTATGTTGTAAAATTTCGATCACGTCCAAAGCATCTGCTGCTGTTGTCTCTGTACGTAATTCCAATTTTGCTCTGGCCTGTGTAACAATTTTAATTTTTCTTACATAACAAGTAAAATAAAAATTTGAAACTTTCATAAACGCTAAAAATAATTATACCTCTGTTAATCGTATCATGGCTTCCAATTGTCTATTACACACAGATAAACCATCAGATATATTATTTTTACTTCGAAGCTCTAAATAATAATTTTGCAATATTACAGCTGCTTCGTTAGTTAGTTTCGGTTTAACATATTGCCGTGCATACGCAATATATTTCCTGAGAATTGATTGTGGAATGATACTCGTACTTTCAACTAAAGAGGATTCAAGTCTATCTCTGAAAAATGAATTTTCTTTCAGCAACAAATGAATTAATACTACAAGCAGAAACTATTTTTAATTACCTTAATGAAAGTTTACTCGTGTCTTGTATATTTGTATGTTGGGACAGACTACTTTTTGCATTATTAACTATATTTAAATTAGCATGAGTTGACATAACGTGTTTACATAATAAATCATCCATATGCTATCGCAAATAAAAAAAAGCTAATGTTATAGAAGATATCAGGTAATCGAGGGTATAATCGAGAAGAAGATGGTTTTATGCGAAAAAGTCAGTCGAAAATATAAAATAAAGTTTTTGAGTACCAGGCTTTGTTTTTTAGAAAATCATATTTGAAGATTCATTAGATACACATGTATTTAACTGTTTCTATTTGAGAAATTTTACAATATATCACTCGTTCCAACAATTTAGAAATTAGTTAAATAAATGACCTAAGAAGTATACATTTTGTCTTACAGAAAATTTATTAAATTAATCAATGAAAAAGTTTTATTTTATATTTTCAATTTATTTCTTCATGTAAAATCATCCCTTTACCGATTTTACGTATTTATTATTAAATAACATTAAATACGCACCTTATTTGGCTCATCTAGCAATAAAAATATTAAATCGAAACGTGACAGAAGAGGTGCGTTCATTTTTAAATTTTGCATTACTGTTTTACTTCTATTAAATCGACCATTGATTGGATTAGCAGCTGCGAGAATGGATGTTCTGGTAGGAAGAGAACATATTATTCCAGATTTTGCAACGCTTACACTCTGTTGTTCCATGGCTTCTAATAAAACCTGTACTTAAACAAAAATTTGATTTCCAATATAAAATGATAAATTACAAAGAACTGTTCGTTCGATACTTAATTTAATAGTTATTTACCGCATGTTGTTTAGACATTTTATCAAATTCATCGATGCAACAGCAACCCCTATCGGTCAAAACTAAAGCTCCTGGTTCTAGAGTAAAATTATTACTTTTATTTTCTTTTGTCAGCGTTATTGTCAGACCAGACGACGTACTTGAATTTCCACATACATATACACCTTTAAAAATAAATATAAGCTTTTCAAAAATAGATACAATTAACAGTAGAACTACCAAAGTGGTAAAAATGACTGGCTCATAACTTATAAAAATTATATAAATTTACAACCATGCATTTTTAGAGACTTTCTTTAATTTTCCACAAAAAATACAAGTAGAAGTTTGTTTCCCTTGCGTTATGTATTTTTACAAATTTCTATCATTTCCATTTCTTTGGTACAATTAAGTATACTTCAATCATCTGTAGTTCTAGTGTTAAAAAATAAGATTTTTATTCTGTGTTGTACCTTTTGCAGCAGTTCGCGCGCAAGCTTGTAACATTTGTGATTTTCCAAGACCAGGATCACCGACTACTAATATATGAATATTTTCTCTTAACTCTGAGTGTTCTACGTTTCCACCGAATAAACTCAATATCAATCCAGCCTTGACTATTTCATGACCATATATGCTTGGACAAAGTGAATGTACCAAAAGTGGAAAAATATTTGGTGTATTATATACTTCCTGTCGTGATTGATAAAATATAAATATTTTATAATAAATCAAAGTGCTTAAATTATGATGAAATATATGAACAATTTGTATACCTTTATAGCTAAGTAATCCTTTATTGGCATTTCACTATTCATAACATTTTTATTTTGAAGCCTTTGTTTATTGTTAATTATTGTGATAGCCTCCATGTATAAGGAAAATGAAATTTGATTTCGAACCTTAGCGCTATTGGTTCCCTATATGTAACAATACATGTAATATTATTTATGATATTTTAATACAGATTAAAATATAGATTACAGGATGAGTCACCCATGGCTACCATTTAAAACATTTCTTTTATTTCATTAAACATTTTATTTATAAAAATGAATATTATGGTATGGAAAAATTTGTCTCCGGATCATAGTTATAAACGTTTCTTGGATGAAGAATTTTTATTATCATATCATAACCAGTAAAAAGAAATACAGATTTTTAATTTTAGCAATAAATGACTCACCTTGCATGTAAACACTTGCAATTAAAATAAAAAATTATTTATTACCGTATATATCAAATATTATATTTAATTATTATAGTGAATAATGTGTAGCAATAAATTTTATAAAATAATAATCATCATGATGAACTTTTCTTGGAAACACTATATTATTATTATAACACGAAGCAAAATGTGAAATTTTTCATAAAAGTACATTAGTAAAAATCAAATTATTTTGACAAAAAAAAATTATTTACAATTTTGATATATATTTCCGATTTAAGTATGAACAGAAGTTTTTGAGAAAATTAGTTATAAGAGTAAATAAAAATTTTAACTGCAAGCAATCGAATCCTTTCTTAATTCACCGCGCGTTCTCTTTACCTTTATAATTCCTGTTAAAGTAACATCATCTCCAGGCATACAAGTATTAACTAAATCATCCATTAATTCAATGTCAACCATTCTAGGCATACTACCTTTGCTGTTCTGTAAAAAAAAAAAAAAATAAATGCATATAAAATACACATATATCCTATAATTTTTTTTTTTAAGATCCTACTAAGGATTGATTCATTTATTTGTAATAAAAATATAAACCTGGTCGGCATTTGAAATTTCTTGTATCTTAATTATTTGAAACAAGATGCTTTTCACCAACGGTGAATCTAACACTGCGCGAAATTTAGATACGCCACATGTTTCACATGATTTTGGTACTTTATAAATTCCCATTGGTTGTTTCATTATTTTCTGTAAATTACATTTACGGCAAACAAATACGATCCATTGTATAATATGTTTCATATGACCAACTCTTATTACACAGCCTCTAAGAGACACTAGTTTCCCTGTTAAGAAAATCAAATATATAATATCAAGAATTATTTATTACTCAGAGATTCATCATACACTTACCATAAAAATTTGCTTTCAAGTCTTGCAAAGGTACAATTGGTTGATAATTTAATATTTTTAATCTAACAGTTGATAATATATTTATAATGTTCATAGAACTCAAATGTTCTTTGGGTACTGTGCTTAAAATTTGCTGAAAGTATTAAATTTAATATTTTGTATATAAACGCATAAAAGAATTGTTATCGTTAAAGAATACCTGGTGTATGGCAAGTTTGAAACAGTTCAATGTATGCAATGGATTTTCATGCATATCTGTCTTGAAATCAGACCATTCGCTCAAGAAAATGTGGTCATTAGATAATTCAGAGATATCAATTGTAAAATGTGTCCCATTCTCTAAATTTTCTAACGAAAATAACGTTAACAATCGCTGATGTCTGTGTATAAAGCTTTCCACTGTTTGAATTTTTTTAACTGTGTCCGAATCATTTTTATAATCTAAACAATTAAACGTTTCTTTTTATTTATCATCATTTTCATGTAACAGTTATGTTAATTGGTATTAATATATAATTTAAGAGATGTTTTTACCTTCATCGTCAAAAAATAGTTTCCATCCATAGTAAGGAATATTGAAGTTGACATAAGAATTGTGTGCATTTAATAAATTATACGTCTGAATAGGATCCAAAGATTGGTATATATTTTCATTGCTTTCATTGTTTTCGTCATCTGTAAAATATTAATTATGTACATATAATAGATTATAATAATTTGTTTCGTGTAGCTCGCATAAAATTTCTATCTGGCACGCTAAAATTGAAATTTTAATTAATAAAAATCTGATTACTAAGATATCAATTTATAAATTCCAAATATTGTTATAAAATGCATGTAAAGAACAAAATGCTTCTATATCTGATATTCGAGGTGTAAAAATTGCAAAAATCATTATATAAAAATAATCAATCATAAAAATTTATGTACAGTTATTTATTAACGTTTTGCAGTTCGAGTTATAAAAGTGTGAATAATTACGGGTTCAGCGTAATTTTTTTCTAAGTTCTCTGAATAGCAAAATAGATTGTGAAAGGTAATTATTTTTGATAGCTTTTAAAAATATACTTTGATCTCGGTAAACTTTTTTCTTTAAATGATAAATGTCCCCTTTATTTCGGTACGTTTAATATTTTGCATTTTACCCTGTTCAAAAATATTGTTAAACTCTGATACGCTTGTTAAAAAAAAAACTATGGATTTCTAAATAGAGGCAAATAAAAAAATACTTAAATGTTTGTGAGAACTTGTAGAATCGCGTCATCTTTAGCGATGAATTAAAAATTTGAAATTTTTAAATTAAATTTTTAAATTAAATTTTTAGATTAAATTTTTAAATTGAAAATTTCAAAATTTTTAAATTGAAAATTTCAAAATTTTTAAATTGAAAATTTCAAAATTTTTAAATTAAATTTTTAGATTAAATTTTTAAATTCAAAATTTCGAATTTTTAATTCTAGCAAAAAAAAAAGTAGAGAAAACCAAAACGTGAAATAAATGAAGAAAATTTACAGGTATGGAAGTGATTCCATACTTGTATGGGATTACTTTGGTATAAGTAATCTACATTTTATTGAAGGTACATAAGTTGGTGATAATAATATAGCAATTGAGTGTAGCTGCCTGTTGCCAGAGAGACGTTCCGAAGCAGTGCTTATTACGTCCGGCCCGAAGACCCAGATAATAATATAGCAGTCATAAATCAGTCCCTTAACACGTTAAGCGCCATGTCAGTCACCGGTGACTGCCACTGAACTTTCCGTTCGGACCGCGTCAGTCGCCGATGACTGATATACTTTTCGTGTAGACCGCGTTAATATTTGCTGACTGGCGATATAAAATAAAAAAAAATCACATTCTACTGATACAAATCATTCCGAGATGGTATCACGAACGTACCTAAATATTACTTACCAAAAAAAATTTTAATGAGTTTTATTGAAACACGGTAAACATAAAAACGGTTGTCCTTTGCAGGTTTCACAAAATGTTACAACTTGTTTAGTCAACTTTCTGGCAATTTCTCTTCCAAATAGCGCCGCATTGTCTTCGTAGCATTGTTTGCAATATCTTCGCACTTTAGACACTTTTCCAGTCTTTTTTTGGAGCTTGTGACGAGGATTTTGTGGCGTTTTTTCAGTAGAGCTACATGGAATTTCTTCATCTCGACAGATTGCGATAAATAATCAATATTCACACAGTAAATATATTCTAATATAAACATTGAGCCTCATCGAAACCTAAACAGATCTCCGGTCGCCAGCATTTCGGTGAAATCTGACATAGCGGGCTAAACGGTTAGCAAAATAAAATAAGCTTGACGCTTAACGTGTTAAGTGGCAAAACTAGACAATGGTAAGCTGGAAGGAATGTATGTAGTAAGATTGTAAAATCAGCAGGGATGTTAACCCTTTGGCCTATAAGTCAGACTCGTGGTAAAGAATGTGTGCCATAAGCGAAAACCATGAGTCTGACTCGTGGTAAAGAATTTGTGTCATAAACAAATTATTTTTGTCAACTGATCAATTGATTATGATTACACCCTAGTCGTCTTAAAATTACTATTTGTACCTAAACATTGTTTATTATTTCACAATTCCTTTCGTTGCACTGAAATATATATGTCGTGAAAAGTATACATTTTGCGCCAGGTCGGGTACACGGCTGAACAGTTGAATGGCACGGCGCGCGACCGATTTTCTTATTTACCATAGCTTGCGCAATTGGCAGATATCGTGTACGCCAAAGGGTTAAAATACTTATATTATGGTCATTAGATCAAAAGGTTTGATAGATTTATAGAAAAGTAAGGACTTCGGGTTTTATAGAGAGCTATAGGAAAGTATTAGATTGTCCCGAAAGTTTCTTTCGTTTTATTAACCAGTCAACTGTGATTGACGAGTATACTCGTAATGCAGAAGTGGCAAAATTTTGTGTATCGACGAGTATACTCGTCGCGCGTATAAATCAGTGACCGTTGGCTATTTAAATTGAAATTTTTGAGAAAAACAAAACGTATTCTCAAATTTCAAGATGTTTAGAACATTTTGAAGCCAGGCCGGAGTGAAACAAATAAATAAAAAATATGAAAAATTTAAGATCAACTCATGCGTCCCCGTATGCACCGGCTGAAACAGCGTATAAGTTCGCATAACGAATTTATTTATGTGCGACGATAATGTTTTTTAGATGTTAGCCTAAAAGGGACAAAGTAAAAAGTCGGAAAAATTGATTTATAATAGGGTTTCTTCAGATATGGTCAGCCATGGGACAAATGCGTGACACCAACAAGGCGCTGAGCCCAATGATAGCTGCTGGCCCAAAATTCTTACCTTTGTACGTATTTAATTTTTCTTGCGTTTTTCGAGTAATATGTATGCAATATATGTTTATGTTAACCAAATAAATAAGTGTTAGTAATAGAATTGACAATTTTATAAAATAAACCCATCTTTTTGATCCAATATTTTAACAGCGACACTTACTCTGTGATCGACGAGTATACTCGTCATCGCTCGATTTCCGTGACACACATAGTTGCGCCACAGTTAACTGGTTAATAAGTAACGGATACATAATATTTTATGTTTCGCAATATATATAT
>SMSQ01016574.1:110116-160408 GCA_019453375.1 Ctenoplectra terminalis
TTTTTTTTTTTTTTTTTTTCTTTTTTTTTTTTCATTATCATAATTCATGTAACAATGTAACACAGTTTACCTGTTCAACCCAGCTTAACTACTTATTTTGTTTTAACACGATGATCATTGTATTGCAGAATCTTTTTCAAGTTTACCTTACGTTATTTTTATCACTTTTATTTATGTTCCATTCATTAAGGTTATAAAATATTTCAGGTGAAACTTACATGTAAATAGTAAAAAAATTATGAATTCTCAAAAATTATTATATTAAATTGTAGTAAATATTATACAATGTCTCATTGTGAAGAAGAAGTGACATCGTCTGGTTTCCACCAATTAAGCATTACAAGTAAGTTCGAATTAATATTTATGAAACATATAAACATATACATAGTGACTTTTGCTAATATTTGCCTATATACTATATATCTCGTTATAATTAAATCGATGAACCTATTGTTTTATGCTATGTTAAAAAATTTACTTGTTAGTATACGATATATCATACGTTGTATTATTCTTGTGAAGCAAAATATTCAGACGTGTACAATATATTTCTTATATATTTCTTTATTGAAACTATAATTACACATAGTAGTAAACTTTAAGGTAAAATACTACTACGATGAATATTAATAGTATTTTCAAATTTGATCAAAACAATAGCTTGCTAAAACACAGTTGCTTTTATATGTTGTATCGCTATAAAATAATGTTATCTAATGTATTGCTTATTATTATTAGAAATAAAATTTATATTTTTCTTAAGTGGAATACATGTTTCTACATTATAATATGTACATAACAACAATAGTTAAAGTACTATGGTATATGAATATTAATAAGAGTCGCTGTATGTAATTTATTATTATATATTTAGCAATATTAATTATATAATAATATTTATATACCCAAAAGTATTTAACAGTTTCATTTTTACAATACCACAAAATGGATGATAGTTTAAGGTATAAAACTTTTTTATTTTAGTTGAAGGTGCTATATTAAGAAGTTCTACATTTTTAAAACCTAATCCTTACATAGAATTTTCTGTTGACAATAAAAGTCCTCGGAAAACAGAAGTTTCAAAATCTACATATCAACCAAAATGGAACGAGGAGTTTACAATACTTGTAACTCCATATTCACAACTACATTTTCGGTTGTTAGATCACAGTACATTTCGAAAAGATACCTTAATAGGAGAAAAGAAAATAAGTCTTTCTCAAGTATTATCTCATTATAATGGAAAATTAGAAAATATGGAAGTAACATTTGATTTAATGAGTGAAAACAAGCATGATTCTCAATTGTGTAAGGTTGGAGAATTGATTACAGTATTTGATGGATTAAGAATTAATATGCCAAATTCATCATCATTAAGTATTAATGAATCGTCATCATGTCAAACACAATCTGTTTGCATGCCTTTCGATGGTAAGAAGTTAGCGTTAAGTGCATAATAATTTAAATAATAAATTTTTAATAATTTTTTAATAAATAAGACAGAAAATCAGCTAATTTATATTTAAAGGTTTTTCCCAATGTGTATTATTTATAAGAATATTTAATATAAAATATTTGTTACCTTCTTAATGTATTCATAATCATTTTTCAGGTGTTTCAAATAATGATGCTGTTAGTAATAGTAGCATTCTCAACGGAGGGATTCGTGCTCGTATGAGATTACACGGAGCCAAACATGTTGCGTCATCTACGTTTCATGGACCATTAACAAATGCTTATCAAAATTCGACTTATAGTAGTGGAAATGAACAGGCCAATACTAACAAGAATAATGAGCAAACGGAACCTGTAGCATCGAACTCTTTATCAAACGGGCATGCAATAATGCCTGTCGACAAATCAATTGTTACCTTATCAGGACGTTACGCAGCAGCGTTATCAGATGGACGTCAAATGTCTCGGATAGAGCATGTATCAGCACCTGGTATAGTCGAAGGAAGAATAGGTGCATGTACGGAACAATTTCCAAGGGTTTCTGTCTCTGAAAGTCGTAATATTCCTCAAATTGAACAATCAGCAGTATTGCCTGGAACAGCTGGAATGTCTAGATCGGACCAGTTAACCGTAGCCAATACTGATATATGTTCACATAGTAGAACAGAACAGCCTAGTTCTAGTGAACGTAACTCTCGAACAGAGCAATCAGCAACCGGTCCTGTTTCAGATAGTTATGGAACTGCGAGAGCAGATCAGGATGCTACTCCTTTAGTAGATGGATGTATAGTTTCTAGAGTAGATCAACTTAGAAGTTCTGTGGTAACAGATAATCAGGGAAATTCACAAACAGATCAATCTGTAGTATTTACTTTACCAGATGGTTCTCATTTAGAACAACCAACAGTGTTTCTTATGACAGATGGCCGCGGAATACCACATTCAGATCAATCTTCAATATTGTCCATGACTGAAACACGTAGAATTCCTCATGAACAGTATACAAACCCTATGACAACTACTCGTTCAAATCCTCGTGTAGTACAACGTGTAGCCTCACTGACAGGACAAACTGCTGTAATACCTGGTCAATCGACACAATCTGGGTCTTCAATAATACTTGCTGAAGTTGATCCTGCAAATCATTCTGAAGAACCATTACCTCCTGGTTGGGAAATGAGATATGACATTTATGGAAGAAGGTTGTATTACTTAAAGAAAATTATTCGACTTTTACATTTTTAAGAAATATATAACATTTTCTTCTTCTCTTTATATTATATTTGAATCTAGATATTATGTTGATCATAATACAAGAAGCACTTCTTGGGAAAGACCACAGCCTTTACCACCGGGGTGGGAAGTGCGTCGAGATCCAAGAGGCAGAATTTATTATGTGGATCACAATACAAGAAGTACAACATGGCAAAGACCAAATACAGAAAGATTACAACATTTTCAACACTGGCAAGGTGAAAGACAGCATGTGGTACAACAAGGTAACCAACGGTTTCTTTATCCTCAAGTAAGTAATCAATAATTGTAATACAATAATTTAGTTTTTTTTTTTTTTTTTACATATATATTGCACATCTAAATTAAAAAATGTAAATGTTAAACAATCTAACCTAGCGTTAAATTTAATATTTGCAGGCACATGGAGGTCAAGCAGCTATCGCTGGACCATTGACATCTACAGTTGATGACGATGATGCTCTGGGACCATTACCTGCTGGATGGGAGAGACGTAAACAACCAGAAGGAAGAGTTTATTATGTAAATCATAAAAATCGTACTACACAGTGGGAAGATCCAAGAACACAGGGACAAGAAACTGGAATTGATGAACCACCATTACCAGATGGTTGGGAAATACGATTAACTGAAGATGGAGTTCGATATTTTGTAGATCATAATACAAGAACAACTACATTTCAGGATCCAAGACCTGGGGCACCTAAAGGGTTTGTCTACTTTTATTATCAATCCTTAAATACTAATTTTTTCCATCTTTATTATGTTGCTTATTATTATATTGTTATTCAGTCCAAAAAGCATTTATCGTGTACCAAGAGCATACGAAAGATCATTCCGATGGAAATTGTCACAATTTCGTTTCTTATGTCAAACCAATGCGTTACCGAATCATATAAAAATTAGTGTTAATCGACAAACATTGTTTGAAGATTCTTATCATCAGATAATGAATGCTGAAGCTTTTGCATTAAGACGCAGATTATATATAATATTTAAAGGAGAAGAAGGACTAGATTATGGCGGTGTATCAAGGTAAGAACTAAACTGTTATTCCAAGAAAGAATTGTTACTTCAAAAGGTAAAAATAAATCGAGTAATGAATTTTGATTTCAGAGAGTGGTTTTTCTTGTTAAGTCATGAAGTATTAAATCCCATGTATTGTTTATTTGAATATGCTAATAAGAGTAATTATAGCTTACAAATCAATCCAGCTTCTTATGTCAACCCTGATCATTTACAATATTTTAAGTTCATTGGAAGATTTATAGCAATGGTATGATGATTTCTACTGCTAACAAATTATACATTCAATGATTATAAATTCAATAATATATTCAACATATGTTTGTAGGCTCTTTATCATGGACGGTTTATATATAGTGGATTTACTATGCCATTTTATAAACGTATGTTAAATAAGAAATTGATTATGAAAGATATAGAGTCCATTGATCCAGAATTCTATAAATCTCTTGTGTGGATAAAGGAAAATAATATTGATGAATGTGGCCTCGAATTGTATTATAGTGTTGATTTCGAAATTCTTGGTCAAGTAATACATCACGAGTTGAAAGAAGGTGGCGACAAAATTAGAGTTATTGAAGATAACAAAGAAGAATACATTAGGTACTGCCATTGCTGATATTAAATTTATGTTTTATATTAATTTATTTAAATTATTTAATACATGTATATTAAATTTATGTTGCTATATAAGGTTGATGACAGAATGGAGAATGACAAGAGGTATAGAGGACCAAACTAAAGCATTTTTGGAAGGTTTTAATTCAGTTGTACCATTAGAATGGTTAAAATATTTTGATGAACGTGAATTAGAACTTATGCTTTGTGGTATGCAAGAAATAGATGTAGAAGACTGGCAACGTAATACAATTTATAGACACTATACTCGAAATAGCAAACAGATTGTATGGTTTTGGCAGGTTAGTTACTATGTATATAATATTATTTTTAAGGGATACACAATAGCGTTATTTAATCCATTTATATATTTTATTCAGTTTGTAACAAGAACAGATAGTGAGAAACGAGCTCGGCTTTTACAATTTGTAACAGGCACTTGTCGAGTGCCTGTCGGAGGATTTGCAGAATTAATGGGTAAATAACAAACTGTGATAACTAAGTGTAGAATAGTGTACACGAATGGAATAATTTATATTTGGAACTGTGTTTATTTTTTTTTCAGGGAGCAATGGTCCTCAAAGGTTTTGTATAGAAAAGGTAGGAAAAGATACATGGTTACCTAGATCACATACATGCTTTAATAGATTGGATTTACCACCATATAAAAGCTATGATCAACTAGTAGAAAAATTAACCTATGCAATTGAAGAAACAGAAGGTTTTGGTCAAGAATAATTAGAAATATACTTTGTTAAATATAATATGCCATGTATGAAGCGATGAAAACTAAAGTACAGGCTAAATATATTGTCCAGTGAAGACTATTTTTCCTTTGACGCTTTTCGATTCTTCTTTTATCGTAAAAAAAAAACGACAAAGAAGTTACATTGTTGCAAGAAGAAAGATAAAGACCACGTTGCGGTACAGATACGCCTTGTAAAATGGCCTTGACCGACCAATACATATGGTCTGTACTTTAGGTTAGTGTAGTAATACAAGATAATAATATTTTATTTTGTTCTCAATAACAAGATGAAAGTTTTAAATAGGAATTCCTTTAAATTAATTAATTAGAAACATTTGTATCAGTTTCTATAAAAAAAAAAAAAAACCTTATATTACGTTTAATTGGAAATATTGTATTTCTATGTCTACTTCATTTATTTTATATGTGCAATTAAATGTAAACATGTAAAATTCGTAGAAAATATCAGTGAAATGCACAGAAAATATTTAAAGATTTGTACATACTTACGATGCAAAAATTATAAACAATTCATAGAAATAATAAAGTAAAAACAGAGATGCCAAAACAATTGTTTTATAATAATTGATGGTTTTAAATTTTATTTTATTTCTATAAGTTTCAATAATTATTATAACGACATTGTAAACATTTTTTTTTCTTAATCATTGTGAATTATTGATGCTTTCTACGATATTTTAGTGTCATTCCCTAAAAAAGGACTTGAAAATTATAATAATAAATACTGTACATATTAAACTATGAACATATTGTATTTTACGTGACAAGTTAACAATAACAATTTCATGTTTTGTCCTAAGTAGTGTTACGCATTGATTTGATAAAAAAATTTACAAGTGATAATTTTTATAAACTCTAAAATAATTTACAAAATATTTAACATACAATTTTATGAGGAAGTAGCACCTTATAATTTGATTAATTGATTTTTTACTATTTGAAACATTATATAGGATATACTATCTTTTATCGTGAAAATTATATTGCTAGAAATAATGTTTGTAACTTATCAAAAATTATTAATGTTCCTAATACATAAAATTTGTTTATTTCTATAAACAATGCCACCATTAAATGTATATATAATAAGCGGCAATGGAAATTTGAGCATTCTTATGATTTTCTTTATAATGTATTTAAATGATAGAACATCTATTTGCCCATAAAAACAATAAAAAGTATGTATTGTATATATTCATGTAAAAGTATACTAAGAGAAAAATGAACTTGAAAAAAAAAAACATTTTGATTAAAAAGTTACATTGAATGTTAAAGTGTTTAGTCGACTTAAAAAAAATGTTAAATTAACAACAATTTATGGAATAATAATGTATATGCATATTTATAATAATTAAAATACACATACACTTATTTTAAGATACAAACAAATTACATACCAAATTTATTTTTAAACAGTTTGTAAATTATTGAATGTTATAAAATAATGACATTTGTTTCCCAATTATGTGCAGTGTTTCGTTTAAACCAATGTCTAAAACAAATTTATTTAATAAACTGGCATTTGTGATGTCAAACATGATCTCAGTATTCTCGGTATTATAATCTTAGGATTATAAACATGAAATTTGTTAATGTTGTCAACAGTAATTTGTGTGTGCATGTATGCACTAATATATGTACAGATAGGTATTGTAATTAATGTATGAAATAATTAATCCATTTAATATGCATGCAATATAAAATTGTATATATGTACACACAAATTAAATAAATGGAATACGTATTGTAATAGTAACGTAATACGGAATAAAAGTACGAAAAAATTTATAATACTATTTAAAAAAGAAAAAAAAATAACAAGTTTAACTATTCACAAACAAATTATTTAAAATGCATATAAATACTTGTATTATAACTTTTGTATAATGTGTATCTTAAGTTTTGTAATTTTATCTCCAGTGTATGAAACTATTTACTGTTGTTTTCTAAAAATATTTATATGTAAACTTTTAATTGAATGAACTTATACTTCATTTTCTATTATTTCAATGTAACTGTATGTCATTTATTATTTATCATTTTTTGGGCTGTTAAAATTTTTAATATAATAAAAATATTTTAAAAGATCTACAAAAACAATTATTTGCTTATTAATGTTATTATTTGAAACCAGTAGTTTGATAAACATAAAATAAATCTAAAAGTGTAAGGGTATATTAATGTTATATTCCAACTTAAGTATCTATATTCTATAAAATCTATCTTGAAATACTTATCGATCGTTTGTTTAAATTTGACAAGTAAACAATTTAAATTGATGTTAGTGAACTTTTTTGAAACATATATTTTACAAAGAAAAATTTGTACGAACTTCAGCAATCCATTTATAATAGCTTCAAAAACATCTGATCAATCATATAAAAATTTCCATTTCCGTTGATGGATAACTAATTCATCGTTCAAAATTGTTCTTTTAATCGTCGGTCGATCACGTATGATTTAATCCCTCGTCTTAATTATTCTCGATATAATATCACTTTCTTCGTTGCACAAAATTTGATAAAAAATGATACTATACTTTGGTCAAATAATTACCAGTACATTTATTTCGTGATTACTTATGCACAAAATAATAACATTAGTATATGATTCAATAAAGAAACGCATATTTAAAGGTGGTTAATAATTTGTATTTATATTTGAGTATAAAATAGTTTTTAAAAGAATATATTAACACATTTAATATAATATTTGCACTATAAAACGATTATATTATTATTACATTTATCCAACTAATATAAATTATTTAATTATTAACGAAACAATTAAATTACTAACTTGATAACTTAAAAATCAAGTTGCCCGCTAAAGTAATAACACTAAATTAAAATAATTTCAAATGTTTTAACGGAAAATTTAAACATTCCTTCGCTATATCAAACATTATATTGAAAGTTTTTTTTTTAATTTATGAAAAACATGTAATTTGAGTTTCATTTCCATAGATATTACCAATTAAACAAGAGATTAAGTAGAATAACGTAGAATACAGAATACAGTATTATATGTACACATATGTATGCAAATTCATTACACCATATATGAACTTTAATTGAAAATGATTTATTTTTCCATTTGATAACAACTTGTACTAATTATCTAAAAATTGTTACTATCGATAAGTAGCATTTAAATTTTTAATTTGATTATAATTTTGGATCGAGTTTAAAAAATTTTTCCCAAGGAATGAAATTCAAATCAAAATTATGAAAAGTGAAGTTTCCATGATATTGTGATAATCTCTTTTCTCCTGCAAATTCACCTGAAATTTATATGATATTTATGTAATAATAAGCTTTTTATACATTATACAAAAAATCAGTTAATGAAATTAAGAAAATTTTGTTGTATGTTATCTATACACTATTATTTTTTATATACGTTTACAAACAACACCATTTTTTATGTACAGTTACATTAATTATTCTGCGAATGTTTCATAAAAATTACTTACTTTCATTTATACTAGAAAAATCTTCTATTTGTGTTTCCACTCCATTTTTGTCTTTTTTTGTAACGATAGTGTGAACTTTATCACCAATTTGATACGTTATAGTTGTTTCCTCGTTTCCTTCAAAATCTCTAACAATTTCTTTTTGTTCTATTGTTCCGTCAGGTTTACGAACATATTCTTTTGTCATGAAGCTTCCAAATATACTCGGACGCGATATTTCTAATTTTTGTTTGTCGTCGTTGTTCCAAACTTTAGAAAAATTATCCACGGTAATCCTATTAAAATTAACGATATTTTTTTTTTTAACAATCGTAAATATTATATCCAATAATCTTTTAAACTAAATAAATGAATCGAAATTTATCAGATTTAATTACTAACTGTCCATCTAAGTCTTTATCCACGATTGGTTCCATGCGATCATTGTTAGGTTTCAATACTTCATCGCGCAAACTGTCAATCTGTGGAAGTGTAAATGAAGGTACACTTTTACCGTTACCTACACAATTAAAAAAATATTTTTATACAGATTTCAATTATATTTATTTACACACATATATATATATATATATATTTAAAAAAAAACTATGTATATACCTTCATTGTCGAATTTAAAATTAAAGTTTATGAATATATTTCCAATTTGAGATTCAATGTCTCGCATCACTTCAAATAAATCATTAAAGACGAGGATATCATCGTTTTCCCTGAAATACCTATTGGATGAAAAATTCCGTAGTAAGATTAATAATTCTTTATTCGAGCAGACGTAAAGCGAACGAAATACGTATAAATAATATGCAATTTCAACTTGTACACGAGATATAAAACATACGTCACCTTGATTTATCAATAACATCATCATTATTTTCCCACTTCGGTTCTTCAATTCTCAGGTTTCTACGTTCGTCGAAACCCTTTCCAACAAATATATCGCGGAAGAAATTCCAAAACGGCATGTTTTACAACATTAATTTACTTACAGAATCAGAAAAATAATTACATCATACTTTTGCACATTCTCGAATAATTCTCCAACTAAACAAACGTATGTGGCTTTATATACCTATGATTCGAAAGTTAGTTATAATTTCTTATCTTAGATATAGGTCCTTACACAATTTGTAATGTTGGTACTGTACGGTATATTTATTATCAGTTATCATATATTGCAAGAGGTTAAATTAAATACTTGACGAATTAGATAATTTTATGACGAATAATTGATTTATGATTTTAACGATTCTATTTAAAATAATATACGATCCAAATATCATACATTGCAAAAGAGTCGTATCAGTTTGAAACTGCAAAATTAATTAAACGCATGATAATTTCATGTTTAAACAATATTGTATATACATGTATAATCTGGTCAATTGATCATTTATGTATCATTGGTTTATTTACAGAATCGTACGTACGTCTTGAAACAACAGATTTAAAATTACCGCCGCAGCTTTGTTTCTGTACGGAATGACTTCATCCAGAGAAAGTAACCTTTCCAATGTGAAACAATTATATTGGCTAATGATATTTGTTACATGTAACACGGTATCATCATTTTTATGTTACTGCTATAGCGATACCTAAAATCTAGTGAAAATATATTTTTTTGAATTTATCAGTATTATATATATATATATATATGTATGTACAATCAAAAAGAAAGGTATCACTTGCATATAAAAAAATAACCATTTAAAGCAAGTTAAACATATGAATTGTATCAATTTTTTCATAAATGTTTTGTTACTGTAAATTTATGTGAGTAATACTTTGTATAACGAGCTTTAAGCGTACATATTTGTAAAATATAAATAATCTATGTAACATAGAAAATTAATAGAACTGTATGTTTCTGAAAAAAAAAGGTTAAATTTGTTTGACAGTAGATAAAAACGATAAGTCATGAATCGAGATAAACTGGCTTCATTTTTTTGTGGTTTTTCAAGAAGTAAAATATTTTTTATTTCCTGAAGTTATTTTAGTTTAGGATGTTCACTTCTTTATATTAATTTTTGTTTTAGATAAAAATAGAAAAAAAAAAAGACACATCAATATGATAAAGTGAAAAGCACACAAAATAGAATAGATATTTTAAAAAGTAAACGATGAATAATATTTCTGGACAATTCCGTAAAACAATATGGGATCCGTTTCTCATAATATCTCAAATAGTTGCTATCCAAACTGTGATGTATTTCTGCCTCGGATTGTGGATTTGGATTGTTACATCGTGTATAGGATCGACAAAGTCGTTAGATTATGCTTTCCATTATAAGCAAATACACGTTAGAGACTTTGCTGGTCAGTTTGTTATAATTATTTTTATTTTAAACGCACTGGTCGGAGCAATTGCATTATGGTGGTTGGTGCAAAGAACAAAACAATGTATGGACTTTGCTTGTACAGCACATTTAATACATTTATTATGCTGTTGGGCATACAATGCAAGTTTTCCCTCAACTTTTAGTTGGTGGTGTTTAAATATTGTATCTTTAAGTATCATGTGTGTTTGTGGTGAATTCCTTTGTATGAAAACAGAATTACAAGCGATACCGTTAGGTATGAACAGTCAGAAAACAGCGTTGTAAAAATTTGTTATCGGAATTAAATTATTATTTAATAAATATTGTCATCATTTTAAATTAACAAATAAAAGACCCTTTGTGTCCTATATATATATATATATATATTTCTAAAATTTATTACAAATATACATTAAGATACATGCATAATTTATAATTTTACTATTAGTATTTGTTGTACTTTATTATTCAATGATGATCTTCCTTGTAAAAACGTAAACCACAATATCCGCAAGTATGGTTACCAGGTTTATCCTAAAATAAAGATTTATGTATAAAAATGAAATTATCGAACGTATTTACTTGTATTATAACTATACATGATTTATACCAAGTTAATATAAACTTTTGGATGTCCTAAAGGTCCGCCACCTCCGTCACAAGCCACAATCTTATCTTTTGAGACTGCAGGAGGAACTTCTGCGATTAGTTTAATGGCCCAATTATCATTAACCTCTTTTGGTCTATTTACAAATCGTACATTACGATAATCATCGTCGTCGTATTTCTATTTCAAAACACAGTATTTATTAGAATAAATATGTGACAGAAATTTTTAATGTCAATATATTTTTATAAGCTTTACTCTACCTGACCAGTGTGAGTAACTTTCTTAGCAGATTCGGTAGTTACATCATGTACATTTCTTGTTACAATCCCTAAAACATTAGCTTTGCACAATTTATTGGAAGCTTCCAAAACCTTTGTAATCTTTATACTCGCCATGTTTTCACAATGTTTCAACTTTTCTCTTTAAGATGTCGCACTATGTACATGTGGGGGATTTTATCCACAAACAACTATTTAATATTTAATAGAAATAACCAAAGTATTCCGAGGAAGAATTACAATGATGTTCCTTCTTTGAAAACTTTTTATTTTATAAATTCGTATTTCCTTTTTAAAAAAATAAAATTACCAGTAATTTTCTATATCAGGGTTAAATCTGATCTAAATACGTCCGTGAAATCTTTTGCCAAACATTACGCCACAAACGTATAGAGAAGCTAATTATGTTGAGGAACTATCGATAAAGGATACTATATAAATTCTTGAATTATAGCCAATCAGAATGATATGGAAATAATAAAGTGATTTATTTCACATACTTAAATACGTACATAAACATTCCTTTCTGGACAAAAACTCTAAATATATAGAGATTTATTTTAAGCTACTTCGCTCCTTTATAGACCGTAATAAATAAAAATATATTTTCTCGATTTCATAGCGCTTTGGTATGAATCACATTTTTGTACGAGTCAATTAAATTTTATACGTTACAAAAGAATATAAAATATATTCATAATTGGGATAAAGATTACTTTTCTCGTTTAAAGTACAGATCATATATTAACCAATCAAAGTTGTTTCTTCTTTGGTACTTTTCAGTTTGGCCATAGAACCTATTGAACAATGCGTTGAAATATATACGCAAGAAAAGCCATAGGAAAGAAAACCGGCTTCGACTAATCAATACATTTGGCCTGTACTCTAGTAAATAAAGGTTATACAACTAAATAGATTAGATTAAAAATATTTTATTTGTTGTACAGATACATGGATCCTTGAGCTTAGTCAAACAATCCTGTAAAAAGAAAGAAAAACAATTAAAACAAGTTCATCTCTTTATAATATAACATAATTAAAATGGCATTCTCATTTTTTTTACTGTCATCGTGGATAGTATCAGTAGCTAATACATGATAATAATCATTTAATGTAAAAACTTTTTTTTACTCAAGTGTTATTATATTAATTATTATATTATAAATGTTACATACCGAAACCCATATCTTCGTCAGATTCTTCTTCGGGTTCTTCTTTCTTCTTTTCTTCCTTAGCAGGTGCACTTTCTGTACTAGCAGGCGCCGCTACTGCTGGTGCTATAAGAGATAAAAACAAAATCTTATTGTACAGCAAATAATTTAAACAATTTTATAGTTACGGAACACGAGCGAATATAATCAAATTGTTATATATATCATTGTTGAACATAGAAATGTTATGTCATATTACTAAATATGACCGTTAAAACTATCTATTTCTTTTTCTTTCTCCTCTTTTGCTGACCGTTCTAATAAAAATCTTATATAGATCGGAGGATGTAGAGGATTCCTAACCCATTGAACAATACGAACACGTGTTGACTTTATTTAATTCTATAAACAAAAAATTATAATAGCTACTGGCACTGCATAATTTACATCGCGTAGAGTATTTCATATACTTGTAATCATTAGCATCACGGAAGTGTCTCACATTCAAAGGGTTAATAAAACTTATTCTAAATACATTACATTGTTTTGACTTACCACCAGTTGCTGGTGCGCTTCCAACTCCTGATCCAATATTTGTGATAAGTTCTTTTATATTGACACCTTCTAAAGCCTTCGCAAAAAGTCCAGGCCAGTAAGATTCAACATCAACATTGGCTGCTTTTAAAATTGTTTGGATCTTCTCTCCCTGTGGAATAGATCAAAATTTAAGACATTAGATACACTGTATTTTTACAGTAAATGCTTCTACTTTGGTTTCACAGATAATAACACAAAAAACCAATATTTTAAATCAACATGATAATACATAATCACATGTACAACTAATACTTACAGTTACAGCAACATCGTCATCAATAAGAATTAATGTTGAATAAATGCAAGCGAGTTCAGCTTTGGTAGTCATGTTTGCTATTTGTATAATAAATACTGAAGCTGGATGGGATAATAATTACGGTGCAAGTCGCCGATACAGCCTTAGCTCCACGAAAGAGAACAAGCACCCACCTTTGCTCGATCCAGCTAAAAGGAAACAGGAACGCTTTCAAAGGAAATCACGTGACATACCTTAAAGGAGTATCTGCAACGCAGTCAACGGTAAAAACAGTCCAATCCTATTGGTCAGTATAACAACATAGAATATTTCTTAACATAAATGTACCAAATTATTCAAAATACATTTACCTTATTAATTCCATAACTTTCATATTTATATACAATATCATCATTAAATACGTGTCCTCGTTACAATATATCTGCACATGAAAATACAACGAAGATACTACATTAAGGCATTTGAAAAAAAACTTCTACATGTATCCAAAGGTAATATTCAAATAGTTCCACTAATAATAACCTGATTTACCGAATAACGTATCGTGTTTCCAGAAAGTAAACCAAATATGAACTTAAAAAAATATAATTTCATATTACTGCGTATATTCATGAAAATGAAAAGGTGGCGCCACGTATTGAGAAATTGAACGAGCAATTCACGTATACTCGATTACTCGTATTAATATCGAAGTAAACGCGATTCGATGTTCCTCGAAAACTGTGGATCGATTGCCAGCGAATCGTATACCTACGTAATTGAGCCAGTTTGGTGTTTTTGCGAACGTTGGTCCGAGTATTCGAGTTTCTTGCCACTTAGAAAAGTGCGTGTCAAAGTGGTCGCCGCACAATTCCTCGTCTCATGCTTATGTTTTATTTCTACGTATACCCTGGGAAATGTTTTTTTATGGTACGTTGCTATGTAACACCGGTGTAAATGATGCGGCGGCGTATAGCGCGGTCGCACGTTAGAAGGATGCCGCCTGTGGCAGCGATGAGAATGGCGCGCAAATGTTGCGTGCGTAGCTGTGAGGCTGATGTACAAGATGCGCGTGCCAAAGGGTTACCGCTTCATAAATTTCCTAAAGACGTTGGCTTGAGAAACAAATGGTTGGCCAGTGGTGGATTCGAATCGAGCTTTAAGCCTTCACCGGGTCAAGTTGTTTGTCACAGACATTTTAAACGAGCTGATTATGAAGCCGCTAAAGGGCATAAATTACTTTTGCGCAAGGGCAGTGTTCCATCGGTTTTTGCAAATTATGATAATCATCCAGGTGTGTACGACTTAATAACTATTTAATAATGCTTGGTATTTGTTTCTAGCAAAATGCTGATCAATCAGTTTTCTATCCAGGAACTTTATTTTACACGTGTTTCCGAGGTTTCTATTTATTTCTCTTTTTCCCTTGACGCTTCTTTCTTGGTTCGTTCATTTTCATTTTTGTAGCGGTCTTCTGAATTTATTTCTTTGTCGAATATGTAAAATGTTATGTATACGTAACACGTAGAAGATGTTTTTATCTTATGTTATGGTTATTATTGTATATTAAATTTGTTTAATCGATGTACGTCGTTCGATCAACTCAGTTTATGCTTGGAATGTAAATTTTACGCTTTTGCGAAATGTTGCAATTCTAGGTAATATCGCAGGTATCATTCTGTCATCTTTGTTCAAGGATTTATATGTATGATTCGGTGTTTAAATAATGATTTATGAGACGAGAGAGTTCTGCAGAAATAATAATATGATATAATTATCTTAATGTAATGAGATTTAGTAAATATAAACTTGAAGATTATTTCTTTATAAGTCTTACAGTATTCTTTCTACTTGATATGTTTTTTAATGAATTTATAAAGTTGCTTCATTGTTCGTATAAGTTTATTGATATAGAAAATGTTACATTTGCTAAAAAAAAATAGATTCTTATAAAATTTTAGTACATTATTTTCTTTTAAAACAGTTATTGATTCCTATAACTGTTATACGTGTAGTTAAGAGAAAGTTCTAGAAAATGTTTTTGTTTTATATTTTTCTAACTAATATTTATGGGTTTTTGCAGATCCTGTAATTATGTCTGTGAAGTCATCAACTTCTTACGCTCAGGAAGATTTAGATCTTATTAATTCTGAAATATTAAACTTGGAACAATCTATATCTCCATTGAATTCGGATGACAGGACACAAAAATCTGATAGTTGTGGAGAAACATGTTCTTCTAGGCCAGAATCGTCGGCTGATTCTTTTAATTTGTTAGATTCAATAGAATCAGTTGATAATGGATATAAAACTATGGGTGGAAAGGAAGAAGCTATCCCTTCTATGAAACAGATAAATGAAAATTCAGAAATAGAAGTGAACACTATGGCGGTGCAATTAGGAATTGTTGAATCTGATGTAGCAATAAAGCATATACAAAAAGATTTGACTATTAAAGAAGAACTGAAAAGTATCAAAATGGAAGATGAAAAATCATTTGATAAACAAGAAGAATTAAAACCAAAAATTTTTAATAGAGGTGGATTAAAATTTTTTCCCGGAGCTAAGTTAGAAGCAAAAGATTTCAATGAAAAATGGTAAATATCTATAAAAATGGTAAATGGTAATCGGTTGATTAAGTATATTTATTACGATAAATTGTAGTGAAAATTTTTGTAAATAATTGTTTGTTACCTTGTAGGTATTCGGCAAAGGTGATCGAAACTGATTGGGACGAAAGAGAAGTCTTGATACGTTTCGACAAGTGGAGCGCAAGATTTGATGAATGGATACCTATGGATAGTTCTAGATTACGTGTATTACAAATACAAGCGAAGTAAGTAGAGATATTTCAATGAATCTATAACAAAACTACTTGAGTTCGTAGAAACAGAAAATAAAACATTTTCTACATCAATAATTTTTGACTTTATTTATTGTATACAGTATGTTTTGCATTACTTATGGGTCTATTTTTTTTTTAAAGCGAACAAACCTGGAATCTACCATCTCCGTAAGTGGATATTCCATAATTACTAACTAGGTGAAAGATTTGTGGAACTTAAAATATTATTTAGGCAATCGTTAAAAATATTAAATTATTATATTTTTTACAATGCGAGTGGTCCTTTTTTTTTAGACTTATAATTATTCTGTTCATGGTTCTATTACCTATGTTACAATTAAGAAGTGGGAAAGAAACTTTTCTATTCTAATAGAAAGAATATGTAACCTTGATCTTAAAAACCAGTGTTTTAATTTCAAATCATTTGTTTATCTGTAAAGATTTCAAGAAATCTGATTATAATATTGTTTCGCAATTCATTTTAGTATAATTTGAGTTCTTCAAAAAACAATTTCTTCGTAATATATTCTTTCATTGAATAAACTTTCGTACAAGAAATTTTAGCAATTGTACTTTCAATATATTCTTTTTTTTTTTTTTTTTTTTTTTTTTTTTGAATTTAGTTTAGAATATATGTAATTGGTGTTAATATAAACATTATACAAAGTTAAAACTATAAACTAAAATACATTCATGTTGAATTTTTTTTATAAAATTTTTGCAAAGTGTTTAAATACTATAGAGCAAAAGATTATTGCCTATAAGAGAAATTGTTTTTTTAAATAATCATTTTCATCTATTTATCATAATGGCCGACCGTATCTTTTTGAATATGGTAATAGATCGATTTAAATCCTACAGGGAAGCAAAAATGAAAGACTTTTCAGTGGGAGAAAGGATACTTGCTACATGGGCTGATGGTAGAAAATATCCAGCTAAAGTAAATGCCATCTTAGGAAACGGTAAGTAATCTAACCTTAACTATGTACGTCCGATAACTACCTATATTGTTAGTTTGACGTTTCTTGATAGGGCACCTTTCTAGTTCGAGAAATGGTGCCTTTTTAATTTTTAATTATTTTTTACAGATAGGTATGATGTATTGTTCGACGATGGATACGCAAAGACAGTTAAATCATCAAAAATGACAAAAATAGCTACGACATCGGCAAAGGTACAGTTTTTATAGTGAGGTTATGTTGTATTATCATTAATATGAAATTCAGTAAGTTATAATAATTTATTTTTCTTTAATTACTACTAGAATAGTCTGCAATAGAATTGGACATCTAATTTGCTCTATTAGTTTGAACATTGGAAAAAATCATGATTACTGAAAATATATTTTTATAATCGTGTACTACATTTTAAAAATTAATGGTAGAAACATATGATAATTTTATAAATATGTACCAAGTTCAATACATATTATTTAAACGAACAAGATTGTTATTATAAATTAAATTATTACTTTTTATGAGTTTCATGTTATAATTTATATTGTTGTAGAATAGAATCAGCATAATAGAAAGTAGATACTTTTTCTTTTTCTCTCATAAATTGTTAGATTGGTAAAACGATATAAAGTTAATAATAGTAATAGAGTAAGCGAAATAAAATTTCATTTTTTTTAAATTTCTAATAGCAACCTAATCAAACTGAAGAATATATAGGAAGCAAACAAGAAAGGAGAGATAAGAAAAGGAAGCATACGGTAATGGAGTTGTTTCATACACGTGCTACAAAACGCTCAAAAAACGATGTAGATAAATTAACAAAAAAGGAACCAGTTGTAGCTAATGAAAATGGAGAGAGCTTTATGGAAAATAAAATTGATTTGGATGGAACTTTGTTCGGGCCGTGTTATGATCCAGGCACCGATTTGTTACGAGGATTCGATACTAATGTTGCTAAAATGAAAGCTTGTCCTAAAAAAAATAAAAAAGAGATATCTAAAAATGATGTGGATCAGGTAGAAGATGTAGGACCCGAATGGATAGATGGTGAACCTCAAGGAACTGAATCTTACATAGTAGATGGAAATGATGGTATAGTAAAAGAAATGAAAACTTTTTAAAGATTCCTGTTCATACATATTCTAATTTTTTGTATATTTAATTTTTGTAGGACCACGGCGATCAATAATAGTTGCAGATAAAAGATTACCACCAGGGTGGCAAAAACATTTTACCCAAAGAAAAGCTGGTACATCTGCTGGAAAATGGGATGTATTATTTCTTCATAAATCAAGTGGGAAAAAGTTTAGATCAAAAAATGATATTAGAGCATTTATGGAAAATCAGGGACAGCTTGATTTTGACCCTGAAAAATTTGATTTTTGTATTCATCGGAAAAAGAAAAATCAAAACCAAAAAGTAAAACAAGATATTGTCGTGGATGCCCCGAAAAAGATCAAGACTTTATTACCCAAAACAAAGACAACACCAGTAACTGATACTTCATGGGTTGGTCCTACAAGTACACCAGTTACAACAACTTTAGTATCTACCTCAACTACGTCTATTACAGATGGTGGTAAGATTCGATTTTTCTGTTTCATATTTATATTGCTCGTCATACCTTACTGAGTTTACTTTTCCATGCTTACCTGAATTAGGAGTAATTTATTGTAAGTATTGGAAAGTAGTGTTAGTTTTGGAACTAAATATATATTTTATAAGCAAATATAATGTATAACAAGTAATTTTATAACATGTACACAATTTTTTTATACGAATTTCTATGTTAAAGAAATAATTTTTCGTTTATTTGTTAACAGCTGTTTTTATAGGTGGACTACGAGTAGAAATGGAGGACAGTGCTTATAAATGTCCAAAAGAAGGATGCAGTAAAACGTTTAGAAAGGAAAATCTTTTACAAATGCATATAAAACACTATCATCCAGAATATTCCAAATTTTTGGGATCTACGCCAAATGTTGCAGATCTGGCTTATGCAAGAACCATTGGAGAATCTGTTGAAGATATCATACCGAAAAAATCAAATAATTTATTAGAAAAGTGCAATAAATTTGGAAAGAGAAAATCTATTCAAGATAAATTACTGTATGCTTCATCACCACCTGTAACAAGTACTGCTCAACCGGCGTCCCCGACAATAATTGTACCAGTAGCACCAGAAACCGAGGATGAAGTAGAGCAACTAGAAAAATGTAACGATGCGCAAGCGGAAGATGTTAAAACAGAAAGAATGTCTCCAACTTCTAGTCACAGTTTAGACATGGATGATGAAACTGAGAAAAAACGAGAAGATACGTGTGCAATGTCGCCTGGAACATTATTTGATATGAAGACCAGAGAAGAAAAAACACAAACTGGTATTAAAACTCTTCTTCCGGTAAGACCGCCTGCATCTTCAGAAGTTCAAAGAATCGATAGATCAAAGTCTTTGGACGAAGCTATTCACATGGATAAGTTGAAAGGTCAAAGAAAACGACAATTATCAGAATACAGCTCGGACATAATAAACAGGGGTAAAAAACGACATGGTAATAATATTACCCATTATGTTTTGATCGTTTTAATAAATTAAAAATACAAAATGTCATTTTGTCATAGGTATTCAAGAATTTACAGATGAGTATGGGGATTTGGATGACAGTGGTATGGATACGGAAGGTCCGACTACACTCATGTACAGATATAGTCGGAGAAAATCGGATTCGCGAAGCGATGAAAATAGTCAAAGTAGTAAGTTTGTTTCATTTAGCATATCATTTTAAGTATGAATAATTTTATAGTAAATGCTATTCTTTTAGTTTTGCTATTATACATTCATTTATTTCTGTGTAATAAAAGTGGCATTTCACTGTTTTATTATTTTATTTTTGTTTAGGTCAACTAAATGATTCTCGTGTTGAAAAAGATGATCCCTTGAAAGGGGATATTGGTAAAAAAGATACTAATGACGGGGAAGGTATATTGTTTATTTTTTTTTCATGTTTTACTTTATTTCATCTCATTAAAAATTGTGTTTGATTTTGGGTTTAAATAAAAAAATGGTTGAATCAAACGGTTCGGCATTTCTGTATATTTTGGCGATATTTATTTCATAATATTTTTAATTTGAAAATATATTTATGCATGTATTGCTTTTTAACTGATAAGAAAGAATAAATATTTTTCGTAATGACCTAAAACTCATACTTTTTTAGAGAATGAAGGAGTTATGATGATGATTAATGGGGAAATGGTAAAAGTGGAACAGCTTCGGAGGGAAGAAATAATAAATTGTACGTGTGGATACATGGAAGAGGATGGTTTAATGATACAATGCGATCTTTGTTTGTGTTGGCAACATGGCCACTGCAATGCAATAGAAAGAGAAAAGGATGTACCTGAAAAATACGTTTGTTATATTTGCCGCAATCCATATCGACAACGAATATCAAAGAAATATTTTCATGATCAAGATTGGATAAAAGAAGGAAAACTATCAACGTTACCTAATCGAACAAAAAATCAGAATCGAATTAATCAAAGAACAGCTATGTTAAAACGTTCTTATGATTTAGTTGCTGCTCTTCTACATGTACAACAAGTGTTGCATAGTTTAAGGGTAAAGATTAATGTAGCACAGTAAGTATTAACACAGTTTTATAAAGAAATTAGAAAATGCGAAAAATGATTAACTACAACGAAGTTTGTATTATAGAAAGAAAGATCATCCAAAGCTATATCTTTGGGCTAAAAATTGGGAAAAAATTGAAGTACCGAAACCAAGTATGACACCAATACCGATCATGGAGGTTACAAAACCAGGACAAGATTGTACAGATACAGTAGTTGAAGGTTCTCGCAGAATCGAAGTGAAAATGGAAACAAAATTCAATTTAAAAGAAGATAACGATGAAAAATCAATAGCCTCTGATTCAGAATTGATGAAGATATTGGAAGAAGATAATACTACAACTCCAGATGAGTCTAAAATTACCTGTAAAAAAGAAGATTTTATACATCAAAGTAAGAGTCATATTCTTCTTGATGCCCTTACAAAAAATGACATCTCTGTGAAAACAAATACAGGTAAAAATAAATCAAATGTTTTTTATATGATGAAAAAATTATATTTTTATTGTTTGCTGTAGATTTGTTAATGAATGAAACGAATGTAACTGAAAATGACGTATCTGTGTCAACTGCATCAGCGAATCACACGCAAGAGGAACTGAATGAACATGAAATATCAGCACCTTTACAACCATTTATACCACAACCAGAAGCGCCGATTGATCCAGGAGAATGTCGAATGCGATTACTAGAACATATAGAACATTTTCAAAATCATATAGATGCGAAATTAACATTTATTGAAGCACAAGTTTGTGGTTGGTAAATTTCGCATAAGTATCCCGTGTATACTGCAAAAAGCATGAATTGTCTAATACTTATTATATCTTTGTAGCATTAGAAGCCATGGATTCTGAAGATATACCTACCTCAGATGTTCAGCCTCGAACTAAACAAACAGTTCAAATGCTTATCCGTGATTTAAACACAGTACGAAAATTAGCTGCTTTGTGTTGAGTACAAATTATATTTTTAGAAAATATTTGTAAATAAAAATTTCTAAAAATGTAATTTGTGTTTGTGAAAATTCTAACATGAATCCCAATTTTGTTTTTACACTATTGACTATTACCAAAGTAATTCTAAATGATTTTATCAAATTTTAATTAAGTCTTACAATTGAAACATCACACAGTTGTATTATACATTGTATATATTATATAGTAAATATACATTAATTTTTAGTTATAATTACACCATAGATATAAATAGTAAACTGTAATTATGTTACAAAACGATATTCGTTTCTATTTCACCTGTAGTCAAGACTGAACCGATCATAAAATTATTTGTAGTTATACTACTGAAATTATATCAAAATCTTATATTTTCTCAAATAGGTGTGTAACAGGTACATTTTATTTTTTACATACAAGTATGTAACGTGATTACTCTTTATGAAAATGTTAAACAAAGATGAAAGTTGTAAATAAGTATATTGTAACGAAAGTATTGTTTTTATAATATATATTTATTTATGAAAATAAATGTATCGAACTCTTTGTTTAAAAAAAAAAAACAAAAATTATATTTTAATTATCAACAAAAGAACGTTAAACGTCCA
This sequence comes from Ctenoplectra terminalis, assembly GCA_019453375.1. Lineage (NCBI taxonomy): Eukaryota > Metazoa > Arthropoda > Insecta > Hymenoptera > Apidae > Ctenoplectra > Ctenoplectra terminalis. The sequence continues at coordinate 132,895 of SMSQ01016574.1, forward strand.
TCTCATTTTATTCTCAGCTATTCAAGTTTCCTACTTCATGTGAAACAATGTTGTATATTTTCAGAATCACGAGTATTCATAAAGTTATAAAAATATTCTTATGTACTATCGCACTTATTGATTGTAATCGGTGGATAACGAACCACCGGTAAAATTCTTTCTTTGGTACATTTTAATTTGTGATAAGAAAATCACGCAGGGAAGTGCTTGCCGCCATCATAGTTCAACTTTCCTGGTGACGTGAAAAAGTAATGGTGTGCAATCGCCAAGCACACGCAAAACAAAGACGGTGGAAATATTTGCTTGATTAAGAAGAGAGAACAGAAAAGCATGTGTGCGCACGCCTAAGAACGAAGATAGTAAGAGAGTGGAAAGGAGAGAGAATAGAGGCGTGCAGCAAGAAGTACGACAGGACGTAGAACGACCGCTGCCGTGGTGTTTGGGCTCGGCTCGGTTGTGCCGCATCCGTTATGACGATACGATAATCCAGCGCTTAGCGCTGTGACCGTGTAGTACATTAGTTGGAATTACGCGTTACTGACATTTCTATTTTATGAAAAATTCAGAAGGAATGTGATAGTGTATTATTTTTTAATCCGATTGGTAGTAGGTACTGTTCTTTCGTTGATCGTTAAGAGTTCTTTCTTGTACGCCATGTGCCATTGCTACGTGTGTGTTTCCTTTCTCTTTGTATCGTACTCGGTTAAATTTTCATAAACATATTCCTGAAACAAGTTTACCGGTGGATTATTTTCATAAAAAATTGATATTAAGTGATCCTGGTGTTTTGTGTTGGTGTAAGTGGGAAAAATAATTTTTCCCATTTTTTCTGTCCTTAAAATTTTTATCCGGTTTAAACCGAAAGTCAGAACAAGAATAATAACGGGAGAAGCCGAAAAGAGGATAGACAGTGGATTTGCTGAGCTCAAGTAGGAAAGATATCTCGCGAGGAGCGCAAGTGGCGTATCAAGATGGCGCATAATTTGGCACCGAGCGTCAACTGTTCGCTCGACGACATTGATCTGAATGCTTTGAAGGTACGCAAATGTAAAAACTGCAATTAACGCATCTTATTTATCGTCCACAGATGCGGTATCTAACGTTTGATGCTTGTGGATGTAGAAGTATTTTTTATATCTCGAATAAACGGAATGATCGGTAATTAACCTCGTAAGAATAAAGGATGATTATTATTTCTTGGTAGTGCAACGGCGCAACGAAAGAAGGAAGGGGTAACAAAATTCCTTTGAATTTTTGTTCTTCGTAATATTTTTTAATTAAAGAAAATATATGGATAGCAGGTTGTTTGATTGTTGGTCATTTTTACACCTTGTATCGCTTCGGAAGTGATTTATACGAAGTACTCGAATGCTTTAACAATAACGCGAGTAGACGTCATAACATAGAATTTTTGTTCAAAGTATTGTTAAGTAAATAAGTAATTATGATCTGGAGTTGTTTTCATTATTTTTCATTATTACATTTTGTTAGTTATTTTCTATCGCGATTAAATTATATGTGCATTTTTTTTTTTTTTTTTTTTTTTTTTTTTTTTTTTTTTTTTAAATGTATATAATATGTGCGCACTCACACACACACACACACGCGTGTATAGATGAATATTAATCATTTACCTTAGGCAAATACTAAAGGTTTATGGTTTATCATAGGTGTAAATTATTTATAAAATTGTAATTTATTTTTTTTTTATTTTTTTTTGTCTTTTATTTAAGTTTTATTTTTTTTTTTTTTATTTATATTTATATTTTTTTTTTTTTTTTAAATGTATATAATATGTGCGCACTCACACACACACACACACGCGTGTATAGATGAATATTAATCATTTACCTTAGGCAAATACTAAAGGTTTATGGTTTATCATAGGTGTAAATTATTTATAAAATTGTAATTTATTTTTTTTTTATTTTTTTTTGTCTTTTATTTAAGTTTTATTTTTTTTTTTTTTATTTATATTTATATTTTTTTTTTTTTTTTAAATGTATATAATATGTGCGCACTCACACACACACACACACGCGTGTACAGATGAATATTAATCATTTACATTAGGCAAATACTAAAGGTTTATGGTTTATCATAGGCGTAAATTATTTAGAAAATTGTAATCCATTACTATTTTATTATTTGCAGATTATTTGCAATTATTTATTATTTGAAAATTGCATCCAGTACTATTTTATTACATGGATATCATCAACTGAATACCATGTTCTATTTAATAAGTAATTTATTAATATTGTCTATAGCGGTTGTCTATGGTAGTAAAGTTGAAGTTTATTATTTTTTTATGTTCAAACATTATTTTATACATAGTATGTTCTGTAATAAGTAATATATGTGGATTGTGTAATAAAAAAAGTCACCTATTGTACATAAATATATATTTATATTACTCGCGCATGTACATATACTTATAAGGGTGTATGTGTGTTATAGGAACCTGCAGGCATCTTTGAGTTGATAGAAGTTGTTGGCAATGGAACCTATGGCCAAGTTTATAAAGTAAGTACATATTGAAAATTCAGAAACATTAATATTCTAAGTGTTGTTTCATTTATGTCACTGGTTTTGTACGAGAAGGAAATTTTAACAAAATCTTGATCAAGAATTAACTACATTTTAATAAATTATATTTTATAATAGTAGTTGTTCACGTGTCGGAGATTTTTAACTATAACTTAATATTTCAAATAAAAATTAATTGTGTTTTATAACCCGTAGTTTAAAAAGTATTGTTTCGAGTCCTTTATCATTCACGGAATGACTTTAATTTATTTGAGTAATTAAAGTGGTACCATACGCAAACAGTATTTATTAATTTATAGTATTCTGCGTTAAATAAGTAGCTAAAGATACAGATCAATAAAACTATTTTATTAATTTTTTTCTATTAATACTAGGTATCTTATAATTATTAGTACTAGTATAATTTTCATCATTTTTTTTACATGCACGTACCCGAATGCATAAATAGAATTTATTTATATAAAACCTACGGATAAGTGGATTTATATTTTTTCAGGGTTTTAAATTTGAATATCTGAGTAAAATTATAAATATAATAAATAATAATATACAATATTTATATGTCAAATCATAATTTAGTAATAAAAAAAAAAAGGAAGGAAGGAAGTATTTAAGCCTGTATCGATACTGACATTTAAAATACAGAGGCAAATAAAAATTCAGTTGATCTAAGTCACAGGATCAAAGAAGACGATGATTCACTTAGGAAAAATTCTTGGCGAAATTACTTGTTACCGAGTAGTTAGTTTTTAAAAAGGTCCGCGTGAAAAACCGGAATCTCAACCGGAAGGATGCAAAGAATGCATCATACGGTATTAAAACGTGAGAAACAAAAGAACTTGTATCATTAATAATGTTGTACCATGTACAGTTCTTTCTCGTCCAGTTTCAGTTACGATCTCATATTAATTCCGATTCAGTCCGAATGTTCACGATACTTAAGTTTTTTTTTCTTTTTAATTCGATACAGTATAACAAATGTTCGGTTGTGTTGGTCAAAAATTAATTTCACGTGTTCATCGATGTGTTAATTCTAGACAATATTATTATTCTTACTTTTGTGTGTTGTGTGATAAAGAATAAGGGGGAAATGAGGAAGAGTGCGATGACCTACTATTGATGACGACATAGAACGAATGAAACAGTCGTGCGCATGAGTACAAACGATTAACGCTGTGTTGTCAATTCGTACTGGTTCCTCGATTGTTTAAATCATACTTGGATATTGTAGCCGGTTAACTCTTTGAAGCTCGGTGGGATTAAAAGTGTCCCACCTTTTTAATACCCAAATATGCATAGTGGAACATAAATAGTCCCTAACTGTATTAAATACGTGAGTTAATGTAAACCACTGTGCTATGGATAATTTTTAATTTTCAATATGGTATAGAAAATATCGCTGTGCGCATACTTGGTTATTAACACATTGAGGACGGGTGACGAGATTTCTCGCGTTTTGTATTTCAGATCTTGAAAAGGTGAGAATAGGAAACGACGATGTACGAAAGGTTGCTTTTAAAAAGTTATTCGTTCGGTTGAAATTTGAAATTAAGAGCTACGTTTAGAGTACAATTTATTTTCGAAAGCATATAATCAAGAATTTATTCGATCGCAACTTTATTCCCTGGTAAGTTTTACAGAAACAAGGTCCCGTCGTCAATGTGTTAATAAGGTGGGACGCTTGAAACCCTACCATGCTTCAAAGAGTTAATGAATTTTACAAGAAATTGTGTCAAATTATAGCATTGAAAATTGCTTAAAATCGAATTACATATTTCTATCGAAAAGATTGTGGTGGTAAAAAATTTAATGGATCACAGGTATTCCGTACATTTTAATGTGTCGATAGAGTATTGTAAATTATTTGATAATGTGTCACGTTACATTATCATGCATATAATGCAGTTTTAGTAAAAAATAAAATAATGAGGAATAATGTATACAAATATTATAATTTTATCTTTCACTACCATTGTCTCCTGAAATAGAAATTAGTACATAAAGTTAATAAAAAAGCATAAATTGAAAGGTTCCCGAAGATAGTTTTAGTATCTTTGTTTTTCAATGTACGCTTTACACTGTAGACTAACCGAACGATATAAAATAAGGAACAATATTTTGTGTAAAGGTGTACGATATATCGACCACTGCCTCTTTATTTTATTTTTTTCTCATTTCCTAAGTAACTTTTGGATGAACGAACAAATTGAATATCTTTTATCTAATTATTTTTCCTTCTTTTTCGATACATTCCTTTATCTATCTGCTTTTTACGCGTTAAACTTGTTGCGTGTTGGATTCTTTTTCCCCTGTTGGTTTTAGAAATTTAAGGTTATTCAAGTACAGTCGGTCGCAAAAGTATCCGGCTACCTTGGGTAATTAAAAAATTCTGTGTATAATTATAGGTTTGTAAATAACAAATTAAATTCAAAATCTGTTTTTGACACACACCGAAGAAGTTATTTTACAATAACGTCTAACGCCTTTCGGGTAAAGTAGAACATATATGAAAAAGAAGTTACACTTTAAAGAAACTACATTAATATCTAAAGTGGTTGAATACATTTGTGACCAACTGTAGATAACTCGGAGAAAAAAATAACGAGTGATATGATTGACATATGCAATGAAAAATACCTCGTATTCTTCGTAATTTTCTCGTAGAAAAAAAAAAATAATAATAAAAGTACACAATTTTCGTTGTCCTTTTCGACAACTTAAAAAAGTTGTATTCTTAACACATTGAGGAAGGGTGACGAGATTTCTCGTGTTTTGTATTTCAGATCTTGAAAAAGGTGAGAATAGGAAACGACGATGTATGAAAGGTTACTTTTAAAGAGTTATCCGTTCGGTTAAAATTTTAAATTAAGAGCTATTTGGTTGTCCGGAAAGTTGGTGCCGATTTTTAAGGAAAATTCAAACGCAACACATTTAAATTTCCTTGTATATTTATTAAATCGTATATGTTCCATTTTGTTCTATAACCTTTCTCCGTCTCTCGCGTAACTCGAATATCCCATCCTTCCAGAACTTCTTAGGTTCTCCGGCGAAAAACATTTCCATATTTAACGCTAGAACCACCGTGCCAGTCGAAATGACCGGTTCGTAATTTGTCATAGAAATTTTATAAATTTACAGTGGCGCATTTTCAGGGATTTTCTATAATTTTTTAAACGAAATACGCGCAAAGAATTATTACCCCTAATATAAGTATTTTTTCAAATACTTATCATTTCGATTTCCTTCCTACAAATAAGTCTATTTTAATCGTCGCTAGTTCTACCGTTAATAGCGTATGAAACTAACGAGAATGAACGTATCCTAACGAAACTTTTGTCCAGAGATTCCTCAAGTGTCACTCTTTAGAATATGTACGCGTGTCATTTGTTTTCAATCGTTCCGAAATTTTCAGACCCGTTCCAATGGCACCTACCGAAAATCGGCACCAACTTTCCGGACAACCAAATATCTTTAGAATACAATTTATTCTCGAAATTATATAACCAAGAATTTATTCGATCGTAACTTTATTCCCTGGTAAGTTTTACAGAAACAAGGTCCCGTCGTCAATGTGTTAACACACGTTAAGCGCCACGCCGGTCCCTGCGGACCGGCGCTGAAATTTCCGTTTAGGCGTCGTTGGTTTCTGAGAACGGACAGTATGAATTTAAAAAAATAATACCTTGTAATTCATCAATGGATTCTATTAAATCGCATTAAACAAAGATACAACCTTCCTTTGCGGGCCTCTACAATTTTCTTCTTAAATTCTTAACAATTTTTGGGCCAAATATTTTTCAATTAGTATCGCACCACACAGCCCAACGGAAAGTCGACCAAAATCGGCGTCGCGTTTAACGCGTTAACGCATCGAGGACCGATCACGAGACATCTCGTTTTTCGTTTCTTTCAATTCATAAAAGTGGAAAGTAATTATAAATGAAAAGTTACGTTCCAAAACGATCGCTTCGTCTGAAAATTAAAATGAAGATCCCTATTTACCGTAGGTATAAATATTTCGTAAAAGCGTACAAGTAAAAATTTGATTCGAGTGTAACTTCATCCAGTAATAAGATTTTCAAAAAAGTCGCTGGTCTTCAATGTGTTAACACTAAACCTACCAGAGCGGTCGAATGAGCGTTTCGTAATTTCTTGTCCAAATTTTATAAATTATTAACCGTGCACTTTTGAATATTTTTTTGTGATTTTCCATAAATTGTATGGTCAAAGATTTGTTCCTCTAGCATTGTGTATTTTTCCAAGTATCTATTATTATAATTTCTTTGGTACAAGCAGGTATAGTTTAATCGTCGGTGGGTTTAGTGTTAAAGAGTGGATCATCTGCTAATACTGATAACAATACCGATATAATAAAATACTTATTTCGATTTATATCGCGATACCGATACTTCCATGTATCGATACAAATCCTGACACTTGACACAAATCTCAGACCCGTGTATCGATGTATCGACGTGTATACATGTATCGATACAGATCTCGACTGGGATAGGGTTCTCAACGTCGCATCCGCGTGAAGATTATTTTGACTGAAACTTAAATTCCTAGTTTCGTTATTAAAATGCTATAAAAATCATTAAATGCAATTGTTTGGTTATGTTACTTTACATTTAATTTCATGAATTTTTATAATTAAAAATCTTTAAAGCGAAAGTCTTCCTATTTTTTGGAATTAAATCTCCAGTTTTATTATTTCCTGATACACATCGTATAATAAGATTTCGCTGAATAAGGGAACATTTGATGGTTAAACGGTTTTTTTTTCCTTTTTTAAATAACCTGTCCGTTTACGAGATATCAAGATGACCTTGAATTTTTTAAAATTCAACGCGTACCTTTTTATATAAAAATTTAAACGCGCGCAGAATTTTCTATAAGGAATTATCAAGCTTTATTTGTCCTAAACTTAATTGCTACTAAATTGAGGAGATATTTATAAGAAAACGTTTGTTTTATAACGTCTGTAACTTTATATTCTTATTACTTAACTCGGTTACAGTAGGTACTCAAAGTGATGCCCATTGACTTTAATTCTATAATTTGTTAATTAAATGTAAGAAGCGTCTACTTTTTTTTTACCATTCTATAATTTACTCTTAATTCTTCTCTCTTATAATCGCATTGGATTAAAAAAATTCAAGGTCATCTTGGTGTCTCGTAAACAGGTAGGTTATTTAAAAAAAAATCGTTTCAGCATTGTATTATTTCTTCGATACGATTTTTTTTTTTGTAGAACACATACCTTACAAGTTATTCACTGTGGACAAGTTACGTGACTCATCCTGCGTGTAATACGCTACCTTCTAAATTTCCTGGAGTTTTAATCTCTTCGCTTTTGCCATAGTCACCGTTTTCCTATAAGTCCTTTCCGCTATCGTGTTCAGATTCAATATATTCATCCTCTGAAACACTGTCTGCATCAGTTACGTCACTTTCTGCTTCATCGAACAATAGCAAAACAGTCTCTTCGAAGTTTTTATTGCCATAACGTTGTTAGCCATATACGCTTTGACGGTCCAGCTATGTCGATGCTTCGTGAAATACTGTAACGTAAATAGACCAAGCATCGTCTGACAGACTGCGTCAAATTAATTTCTTTTTCCTTCTAATTAGAAAGTTTCAATCTCCAATTAACTACGTTGTGGTTATTACTGATTATTATTATTATTATTATTATTTCAATTATTAAAGATAGAAATATGTTGTAAGTATGTTGAGAGATGTAAGTTCAGTAGTGTGAAGATTAGGTAGAATAGTAGGTTTGAGGATGTACTCGTTATGGAATTATTACAAAATTATTAAAAATTATTAAAAATGATTCATAATAAATTCGTGGCTGTTAATTCTACCTTTTCTTAGCGTAGCTCCAAAAAATAGATCTCAGGCTCTCTCATTATTCAGATGAAAGTAGATACTGTAGAAATACTTCTTTTCTTTTTCATCTATAAAGAAACTACTTTTTTTTTCATACTAATTGAGTGATTGATATTTTTTAACTAATTTTATAATACAAATTGCATACAATTGTACATTCTTTGTAATATAGAAGAATGTAGTAAATTGCCATAACAGTACTTAATACAGCATAAAAAGAGTTATGTGGTTTTCAAGGGAAAATGAAAATTTATCTTATGTTTTCCAATCGTTATTCAATTTTCGTTTCGATCATTTGAATAACGTAAAATATAGTTATTTTTTAAGTCATGTTATATTTCTGGACATTTTATGTTGGATTTATTTAATTGTAATACTGACGATTAATTTTTTTATTTCACAGGGACGACATACCAAAACTGGACAACTGGCAGCCATTAAAGTTATGGACGTCACTGAAGTAAGTAATCGTTTTTAAAATGTAATTATAAATAATGTTATTCTGTGTAGAGACAAGAAATTGTTATCGATGATGATAAGATCTGATCGCCATGACGCACACAAAATTGCAGGGATTATTTTATATGATTATTGCCTGTTTCTACAATAGGTATAATTAATTGATCAAGTAGGTTAATCATTAGAATTTTTATCATATAGCTTGCAAAAATTTATTACCAATACAACGTTCTTGTCAATAATCGTCTCCACAGTTATCAAAAATTGTATTTCATAAAAACATTTTTATAATGTAGAGTTTGCAATAAAAAAAGTGATGATAGAATTGTATGAACAATTTAGTGTACATATTTTACGTATTTTTATAATCTATTGTGCTAGATACAATACGGTTAATTGGTATTTTGTTATCTAAAACCGTGTTGTTCAAGACACAAGACATATAACAATGTTGATATTGTGTTTCTATTGTTAAAACGGCAGAGAATGTGAAAAAAATATTGTTTTTAAGGAAGATATTTTTGCGTTTTTATATTCTTTTGGATTTTCTGTTTTCATACATACCAAATATGTGATACTTCAACGGATATATTTATCATAGAAGGAATAATATTGTTCTCCGTATGATGACTCACAGAACTGTTTCAGAAATTTATTTCTTCTGAACTGGTAGATACAATATCTCTTAAACAAACAAACGAATCAATTTGAATCTTCGATTTTGTGAAAATATATATAGTTTTTAATGTAGGCTGTGTAAATATAAAGTAAACAGATTAAAAAATTAATATTCTTTGCAAAACAATAAAATGAACGAATAAGTGTTATGTTTATACGAGTTTATACGAGATTGTCCTAAGTATAGATTGCATTTAACGAAAGTAGAAATCTTATCAACTTGGTTGAACACGCTGGTTGAATGATAAACTGTATTGTTCATTTTGATTTTAATTTTATTTAATCAATTATGTTTTTCAATCAAAGTGAACCGTGTATTTTCGCCTTTTGCGATTAACGAAAGCACACTTTTAGACTGTTGCACAGTTGGCTACTTACAGTGGCAGCTGATTATTGAGTTTAATCACTAGTGGACCTGACCAATCATTGACTTGCACCGCTGGTGGAGTTGATTGATGTTTCCTTTATTCCTGAATAAAAGCTAAAAGAAAATTAAAGATATGTTGGCTTTTGATATTTTCGTTCTTTAAAAATAAGAAAGTGGAAGAAGTTAATAATTGTACATGTAGAAATTAACAAAATATTGCATAGAATATTTTGATAATTGTCATAAAAAATGGCTATGTGTGCTACAGGGTAATAATCAAAAGTATATGTGTACTTTGGTAAACAAATATTTTGATAGAAAAGCATTCGGCAACTACCAAGACTAAATTCCAAAAAGTTAGAAATAAAAGAAATTAATTGTGTTTGAAAGCACATTTGTTTAATTTAGGAAAGATTTACTTGTAACAATTTATGTAATTTACCCTGTACACAGGAAGAGTATTTTTATCATATTTTTCAATTACCTGATTATTTTTAAAACGTCTCACTTTTTATAATTTTTTTTACATTGAAAGTATCAGACATATCTAACGTTGAATGTCAAGTATCGATTAGTTCGATACCTTGAAATAAACTAAAGGCATGTATCCGATATTGGTTACTCTTTGTGTTAAAATTTGGATTGTGTTTTAATATTTATATATTATAATTTGGAATCATAGATGTTAAAGATATTAAATCTCTGCTATTGCTTGTTTTAGGACGAGGAAGAAGAAATCAAATTAGAAATAAATGTATTAAAAAGGGTGAGTATTCTTAGGGTATTTGAATTATCGTTCGAATATGGAATTGGAAAAGAAAAAAAGAAAATTATCTTTTATTTCATGTTGCAGTATTCGAATCACAGAAATATAGCAACGTATTATGGTGCCTTCGTCAAGAAGTCGTCACCTGGAAAGGATGATCAGCTGTGGTTGGTTATGGAATACTGCGGAGCTGGCTCCGTCACAGATCTTGTCAAGTCAACTAAAGGCCAGAGTTTAAAGGAGGAATGGATTGCTTATATATCACGGGAAATATTGAGAGGACTTAGTTATCTTCACAGCAATAAAGTTATACACAGGGATATCAAAGGGCAGAATGTTCTGTTAACCGATAATGCTGAAGTTAAGCTTGGTGTGTTTTTCAATCTCCAATACTCTGATTAAAATGCGATATTTATATAATATTTTAATTTAATACATAGCATAGATAATTATTAAATTGTTTTAATGATTAACCGTTCAATTATCCCATTATGCTGTAGTTGATTTTGGCGTTAGTGCACAATTAGACCGGACAATAGGTAGAAGAAATACATTTATCGGTACGCCGTATTGGATGGCTCCTGAAGTAATAGCCTGTGATGAAAATCCAGACGCTACATATGATAATAGAAGTGACCTATGGTCATTAGGAATTACCGCTTTAGAAATGGCCGAATCACAACCACCGCTTTGTGATCTTCATCCGATGCGAGTGAGTATCTGAAGAGTATTCAATTTATTTCACCATTGTACATTACTACTCTGTTTTAAGAAGGTGAAATTTAATTTTATTGATTATACTTAATTCACACAAAAGGCTTTATTTCTGATCCCACGTAATCCACCACCAAGACTCAAATCGAAAAAATGGGCGAAGAAATTCCACGGTTTTATTGAAACGGTTTTAGTAAAAGATTATCATCAACGGCCGTATACAGAGCAGCTTCTTAAGCATCCCTTTATTCGGGACCAACCGACCGAAAGACAAGTTAGGATACAACTTAAAGATCATATTGATCGCTGTAAAAAGCGTAAACAGGAGAAAGGTATGAAAGTTATCCGATGGATAGCATAAGAAGTGATTTATAAATAAAATAGTTTTGTAGCATATCTATATTATTTTTATTTTGTTACACAGAAAGAGATGATTATCGATATAGTGGTAGTGAGAATGAAGAAGATGAACCAGCATTAGCTGGTGAAGCGTCATCCATAGTTCAAGCACCTGGTGGTGATACATTGCGTAGAAACTTCCAGCAAATTCAAGAAGGTAGGACTTTAACTCAAGAAGTAGCCCCTCAACCACCTGCTGCTAAAGAAAAACCAAGTAGCAGATCTCAAAGAGATATACCAGAGCCAGGGCCACCCGCGCGACCTGCCATTCCACACAGATTAATCGGTGTGTTTGATAATGTACTAATAATTAATACGCTTTGTTCGTCTTTACATTAAGTTGCTGTAAAAGTTGTTAACTCTAACGAATTATTCTTCTTAAATGTTACGTAATTGCTTTTATGCTGTATAGTAGTTCCAGACCCACAACCACCATCTCGGCCATTACCTCCGACACCTAGAGACGATCCACGACAACCGCATAAGGTTTCGACACCGCCTTCCAATCATCAACCTCTTATTGGTGGAGGTGGCAGTGGAGGTTCCGGTGGTCAAGCTGCATCGCAGAGAAACAGTCATGTGTTTAAACCTATGGTAAGCCTTTTCGTTTTCTTCTTATACCATCATTTCTTCTTCGATATTGTAACTTGTTCTTCGGCACTTACTTTACGCCAATAAAAATAACTGTATAGGGTGGACTAATTATTTTGTTCACTTGGAATATCCTACATTATTTTTATATGTATGGAAAAACTTTAATAATAAAAATTGTGTGATAAAGATGGGCTGAAAAAATCAGAATAAAAAAGCATATGTTATTTAAAAAAAATAGAGTTAAATCTTCAAAAACCCTTCATCTACAAAGAAATTATCATACAATTTTTGTAAATAAAGGTTTTCCATATTTTTGGAAATAACACAAATATTATAGGTGGACAGCGTATTGGGTCACCCTGTATATATAATATTAGACTAAAAATTACCCTGGTTCATGAAAATTGTAGAAGAGTACATGCTGTTTTTGTTCTATCTTGCCTTCTTGCTGCCTCTTATCAATTTAATGTATTTCGTGTATATTTTATTATACACATATTTTTATGTCTTCCCTTTTGCTACATTCTTATAACCAGATACATATTTTGTCTGTAGCACGCGGAGTTTCTTTCTATTCTGCTATTAAGTCATTGGCGTGCACGCAAATATAATTGCACAATTATTTCCTAGCCCGCGTACACTCGATTGCATTTACATACACGATACACATACACACATACGCGTGTCTTGCATTCAAATTAAAAATTATTTGGTTTTTATTTTTTTTTCCATGTTCACACGTACCGTAGCTGCCGCCAAGGAAACCAGAGGTAAGAACACGTACACTTATTTTGTCTCTTTACATTTCTATTTATACATTATATATACAGTTACACATATTCTTTTCCTATGAGTAATATTTTTGATTATTTATACATGCAATTTATAAAACAGGTTACACGTGCTATGATGTAGTTTTTCTGTTATTAGTATGTACAGTGGTTTCCGGATAAGTGACAGCGAAACGGGTTTGCTCGTGATCTCTTAACACGTTGAACGCTATGTCGGTCCCTGAGGATCGACAGTATGAAATTAAAAAATCAATATTTTATAATTCCTATCATATAAAAAAATACGTTTACACTTTATAGAACAAAATTTTGTTCTACGTTTTCTACTTATTTCTCTGTGTATAGAATCAACTCCTTATGGTTGTATCAGCAGTTATGGAGCATCTTGTATAAAAATTCAAATTAAGATTAGTGAATAATTAACGAGGTGCTTGAAATTATTCTTTTGATCTCTTACCGTTAGATCACAGGAAGCTTGAATGGCTCATAAATAGACTGCGGGTTTTTATGCAAATTTATATTTTTCAGAGTATAGTAAAGAAAGAATTACGGTAGAAAATTATTTCACGTATCAGGTATTATAAAAAGCACTGTAATTTGTATATTTTTCCATATTATTTGATATCAGTACAATTTTACACTTTCACATTTTCTATAGATGCATAAAAATTTGCAGTGAAAATCTTAACGATGGAAAAATGTAACCACTTATCTGGAAGCCATTTGTTAATTTGCTTGGCTTATTTTTATGCGAATCTTCTAAACGTTATTTTCAGTAAATGTTTAATATTTGTTATTTACTTCAAGACAAGATAACGTCGTTGAACGCTTCAAATTTCCGGAATGTATGCTTTCATAGAGAACGATTATACGTTGCTTAGATGCATAAAATGTAATTCATGTTCATCAATGTTTCATAAATGTATTTTCCATGTTCTCGTTAATATGTGTAAAATAGCGTATGCAAGGTGTTTCAGGTGACAGTAAATGTGTTTCATAGCTTTGCTACTACAGAAACGTATTAAAGTAATAACTAACAATTGTGATTGTTCTATTACCAGTAGCATTTTTAGATAGGCCGTGTACCATTTTCATTGTAATATTTTATACTGTCAGAGAGTATACTGCAAAAGTAGTACAGTTAATAACACAGTCTAGTTTCTCTAAATTAGTAAACAACTGTGCAACAATATAATTGCATTAGAGAATACATTTCACGTTGTAATCGACAATATATGTCAAAGTTGGTCATTTTATTTTAATCTATCATTGCCAACAAATAAAAAAAAAAAGATTAGAGTGAATTATCATTATTTGGTATCGTTACTTTCATTTTGTGTTGGAATATGATACTCAAATCTACCATTTCTGCAATTGTTTTCATAAATTCTCAACACTGCAGTAAACTAGAATTGTTTATGAATTTTAAAATGATAGGGTTATGAAAATGAAAAAATAAGAAACTGTAAATATTTTTAGAACAGTATGTTTATACAGTTGAAGAAGTATTCACACCTTGCAACAAAATTAATAAATTATCATGCATAGAATTACAAGAGAGTGGATTTATATGGAGGATAATCAATAATTTTTATGAAAAGTTATCATGATTTGACTACCTACGTACAAATTAAAGTGAATGGAAATAGCTCGCATTTTTGGTATCATTTTGATCTGCTTTGCCTGGCTGGTGGGTGGCGGCTTTTAAAAATTTGTTGGAGGTGTCTCGGAACAATGACTAACGGGGTTGTGCGTGTGTGCGTGTGGGTGGTAGGACTTGGACATGCTGGCCGCTCAACTCAACGAGCTTGGTGTGTCACAGGGCCCAGAGGCCCCGCCGAGGCCGAATAGACAGCACAAGGGCCCTGCTGCATCATCGACGTCGAATTCCGGGCAACCTGCAAGCAGTAATGATCAAAACAACAAACAAATGCCACAGTCTTCCAGTATACTCGATCAAGTAAGTATTATAATAGTTTATGACCAAACGGTGAATTTTTATGCATTTGTAGGAAATTTAAAGGTGAGAAATTGCACAGAATATATATAATCCAAATTATATTAAATTTTATAACTACAACTATAATCTGCATAAAAATCTACAGTGTTATCTATGACATTAAAAATAATCTCAATCTATAATCTTTTTGATCGTTATTCTTGTCTTTCAGCTCATATGCTTTTCAATTCATCGGATAGCGCTATCGTGTGATCGATGATTTGTTTATTAATTAAAAATAGACTGTATTTAAGTTCGAAAATATTTCTGTTTCCAGGCTTTGTCCGTTGAAAGCGACAGTGATGATGATCTTGAAGATGCAGGAGGAAATAATGCCAGGAACGATGGTACACTGCTTGCCAGTGATCCACCGAAACCTCTGTGAGTAGATAAAATAATTCTCGAGTATGGTTCATGTATGCTTGGTGATAATCGACATGTTTCATTAAAAACAACCTACATTAAACGATTAATGGAAGAAATTGGTTAATTTAGCAGTACAGTTTTGATTCGAAACAAGCAACACGTTCGAGATCGGTCAGTTGTTTATCACGGATCAGGTATGCTATTTTGCTTGACTTCGTTCTCAAATGAGACAGGACAGAACACAGAGAACGAGTGTAAAGTTCAAGATAGTAGCAAAACATATAGCGAGTTGCTTATTTGGAGCCACAAACCAGTTGCTTATTTCGGTTCAAAACTGCACCTCGTTGTTTTGTGATTAACATTAAAGCTGGAAATATTTTATAGTTACTTTTATCAGGTTCCGCGGAAAGTTTTACTTTCTTTTTTTTCCAATCGCTTTCGTTGTACTACTGTATCTCATACCTAGCTATTCCTGTTGACCAAATGCAATATATCAACAGATTCCATTTATTCAGCTTTGAGACGAGCTTCGTTATTTGAGTCAGATGAATTTAAGACGAGATACAAAATCTATTATACGTGGTGTGTGCGGAAGTAAAGATGCTTTGTTCCACGAATTTAAACACAATCGAAAGACCACGGAAGCAGCTCAAGATGTACATCAAGTTTTTTAATGAACGTAAAGCACAATTTTGGTTTGAGAAATTTTGTTCCGAAGATGAGAATCTTGAAAATGATCCACGTATAGCGAAACCAACGACGACGAATAACAATCTGCGAGAATATATTGAAGCAACGTCGCATCAAATATGTGCAGAATTAGCAGAGTCTGGAAATATTGATCATAAACGGCACACGATCATCTCTAATAATCAAAAAAGCGTTGTACTCGTATCAAGTTATTATACTGTACCGAAAAAAACGCAAGAACTTTCAGCGGGACCTGATATATTGTTACGTATTTAATCAGTAAGAAATAAGTAAATCTTACTAATGTTGTTTCGTTTGATTTCATCTTTCATTACGCTTCAACATGTTGCTTCGAATCGTCGTCTTCGTCCCCTCGCCATGCAACGCACACAACGCATTCCGCGATCTTCGTCCGTCATCACGACTCTCTTCATTTCTATGCCCGTTGCTGCAGACCCGAATTTTCTCCTTTCAGACCATCCGCGGATCCATCGTCGACGTCGTCGCACAATGCTCAGAACTCGCACCTCGAAGGTAAGCCGAAAGGTAGGACATCGAACAAGAGTTTTTCATCTTTTACACAAAAATGTATATATTATGTATTGAAATTTCGTGAGTTAAAATTTTCTACCCAAAATTATATTACTGACCGTTTTGTGGACATCAAAAAATTTTATGTATTCATAAATGCATTTAAAATTATTATATTATTGTGATCTTACACTGTAGACATTCATATTATTGCATAATGGTGTCATTTTTTTTTCTTTTTTTTTAAATAATAAGTTTGCAGCTACAGTCGTCTTCTCTCTAAAATTTTGGAATATCGCTGGCTGTGACTGTTTTGTCCCAGTGGACGATCAAGAAAATAACAGTCACAACCATATTGAGTGTTAATTGACAAAATGTGTTAAACAATTTTTAAAATCTGATTATTCTGAGTTTTGTTCAAATAATTTGAATAAAAAGCTAATAATTAGTCATTGATAGCCCACGAAACACTTATTACGTTAAGAAATAATTAATACGTTGAATTTTCATTTCTCTTGTAATGTTAACAATATATTTTGTTTGTTACACTTAGGAGGAGCACCGAATCGACCACTTCCACCGACCCCTGACGAAGAAGAATCAGGAGATCGTACGCTAGTCATGAAACGGGTAAGTAGTGTTACCAATTTCTACGTAATGCAAGTCAGCGTAACATTTTTTAGCGCCTTCTTGTCGTTTTTTTATGTGTATTGATAATGATACGGATCGATCGATCTTCGTATACCGATTGAATGTAATATTTACTCCTGTGTCGTTATTTACATTTTCATAGAGCAGTCCATGTATTTTTTTTTATTCTTTCCGTTCTTGAACATGTTTCAAATATGATCGAGACCGAATTTCAAATAGAAACGGAAGAAAGAAAATACGAGCGATTGCATTGTATTTCCGTTTCCCTTTTTATTTATTTTTTTTTATATATATACATATATCTATCTGTTGTGTTGTATGTCTCTACTGATAGTTGGAAACAAATCAGAAATATCTGTCCATCCGCATTTTAATTATTCTTGTGCAATTCTAACGCACTGATAGTGCGTTGCCTGTACATTTGTTGTTTTCATTACGAAATATTATACGACTGACGAGTATGTGTTGCCATATACATATATACACACGCTGCTATAGTTCAGTGGTGAAAAGCGGTCGGCGAAATCGAGAATTGATCGATGATATCACGATGTAGAATGTACAACACGATGTTCCTTACATTTTGTTATACATTCACAGGACTATAATATGCGGTTTATGGTATACCGAGCGTACTTGAAACGAAATGTTCGGAAATTCGCAAAAAAAAAAAAAATAATAAATTAATTAAAAAATTAAAAAATTTCGCTGAAAAAAGAAAAAACAATAATTAATTTCAACGCTTGATGATTTCTCTTATCGTTGGTAGTTGGATAAACGAGACTCGTCAGAATCTCATGATTTCGTTCCATGTAGCTTCGTATCGTGGAATGTTTCTCGTAATAACTTCGCATATAACATCATACAAAGTAATTATATATATATATAATATATATATATAGTAGATGTTTATTATTTATTTATCTTGCTTCGTGTGGAACGTGTGTCTCACCACTACGTTAGAAACTTAATTACATTTGATCAGTTGATAATTACACTTGATCGCAATGCACTGCCATATCACAAGCTAGCTCGCGTTATGTATCACCGCACGCTAATCATTTTCTTCTTTTCGTGTGAGTGTTTTTTTCTTTTGTCACTATGTTTATTGCCCTGGTGCGCGCTCCCTAGAAACTTAGTCAGATGTCAGACGATCGCGGCACCATCAGCAACCGGCGCTCCGAGGCGGACGAGCAGCTTCTATTGAAGGAATGGGATTTCACCCGCTTCTTCCAGGGTTTTAATGAAAGGTTGGATAAAATGAAACAACAAGAACACCCGCAAGAGACAGCGGAGACGAATAAGTCTGTTAACGAGGATCATCTGTCTTCTTCGTCGACGGATAAAACGTTAAAGAGGCAAGAACAGTTGTCGTCGCGTAGGAAGTACGAGAATCATTCGCAGCAGCAACAGCATCATCAGAAGCAGCAACAGCAATTAAAAGCGGTGCATAGACGGCAAGAAAGCGATTCGAAGCTTGGCAACACGTCCAGCGCTTTTGCACGTGCTTTTCGCCGCGAGAATTCCGATTTTTTCCCCTCCGCGAGACACTCTGCATACTTACAGAAGTCAGACTCCTCAAGATCGAGTATATTCTCAAGCGGTAACCGGCGTGGCAGCGAGATAAGCGTTGTCGGTATCGCTGGAAAAAAGGGCAGCGCTGTCAGTGCCGGTGAACCGGTCCTCACAGATTTTTCTTTCGGTCGTGACGGTCTTCAGAGGCCTAGAAGGGAAAAAACCGAGAGCGAAATCGTTTTTGGTAATAGACACGAGGCCAGAAGGTTCGACTTTGGACGCGATAAAGATGACACTACGAGAAGACGCAGTTGTAGACCATCAGACGCGGTTTCTGCCGCGGTTGACGAAGCAGGAACTATTAAATCTACGGCCAGTACAACGGCTAGCGAGTACAGCCCCATTGTCACCCAGGTCAGTCCCCCCTATGAGCCCTGCCTGTGTGCTTGCCTGAAAGATATATACCTATTGCATTACCTTTATCTCTACCTTCGATATCTTTACCATCGCGTCAACTTCAACGCCCTGGTTCTCATAAAACGTCCATCTTCCCGACAGATGTTTGTCGATATACCGATATTTTATTTTTATTTTTTTTATCTTTATTCATTGGTCGTTTTATATATCTCTGCTCTGTTACAAGTAAAAAAAACTGGCAATTTATTTGTACAAATTATATTTTTACATTTTTTTTTTTTTATCGTGTCGCCTTAACCATTAAATTATTTTGTTCGATGTGAATTGTTTTAATAAGTCAGTTTTCTGATAATAAATTTATCTGGTAATTTAATATTGAATATTCTGTTATATTATACGGAAAAGAAATATCGACAGACATATTTTGTCATCGTACCTCTACACCCGTTTTTCCAACATCTAACGGCATACAAAGATCAACATAGAAAGCTAGTCAGCTACGCTCGAATTTTAGGCGCATTTTCTTCTTACCTTCCTCGTCTATTATTATTTTTATTTTCAGATTTACAGACATAAGTAGGATACATAACTATTTAGCGCTATCAGTATTCTATTACCAGTATTACTATTATCTATCCTACTATTTTACTAGATTATATTCGTTCGAACAAGGTCGCACAAAGCTTTATAGAGGAACGTTAGAATATTAATAATGTATACTACCTTGGTACAATCGGATCAACAAAATATTATTTCACATTATTAATAGTATAACGTAATTGTTGCAACTTAGGAAAGGGGACATCTTCATGTTATTAACGAAATTTCTTTTCCTCGCTTCCCATTCTGTTTCTCGTGCACAATAATTTTTTCCCTGTTGCGACGTTCGTTACGTAGTATTAATGCGACGCGTTAACCATCTTCAGAATTTTTTAACCAGTTTTGTACCATTTACCATTTTCTTTCACTCAATGTGCTCTAATGCTTAACCCTTTGTTGTTTAGGTTTTTCTGAGACACGATGGCCATACGCTTTCGCTAATCATAGTGGTCTTCAGACGTACAAAAATCGATAATAATGCAGTGATCCTGATTTATTATATTCAACTCTTAAATTACATAATAGAATTTTAGTAAAATGATGAAAATTTATTTACATGCACAGGGTGTTTCTAAAAAGGATGGCTTTCTTGTAAGCTGTGTTTATAATTATTATAATATATTAATAGCTTAATTGCTATAAAAAGTAATAATTACCATAAATAAAGCTATTATAAGATAATAATAGTCTAATTCATGGAAGCTTACATGATAGAATTACTGAATGTATTTATCTTAAAGGGTGAATGTTTGAATTTCTTTATTAAAGGGAAAATTGTCTAGAAAATTTTATAGTCATTCTGTAATGTCTGGAACTAGGTGACATGAAATGATCAAAGTATCTATGATTTTTTCTTTTATTTATAATTAAATAATCTTAAGTTTCAAGTCTAATAAAGGTTCATATCTTGGAAATGTAATGGAAAGTAAAATAGCTTCTATTTGTACAGATAGATTTTCATCTGAAACATTTTTTCCAATGCTTGTTAGTATTTGAATAATTTTTATGGAAAAATTAAAACGAGACACCCTGAAGATATAATATAAATTTACTACGATATTAAATATTATAATTAATGAAATAATGAAACAAGCAGCAAAGGGTTAACATTTAAGAGAACATTTTGGTTAACAACTTACTGTTACTTTTATAGCTACTACTATTGCTATTGTTACTATTATTACCATTATCGCCATTATTAACAATAACCACGATTATTATGTAACAATACTATTTACACTTACATCCTTTTATAGTAATATGAATATAAATTAGTATCTCTAATTTATGGTAGATATCATGAATTATAAACAACCAAAAATAATTTCGTCTGCACTACAATCATACTTATTGAAATATAGAAATTATGTTATCGGTTGTTATTGCTTTTCGATTCATAATTCAACTTGCAAAAATTATTACATTATTAATATAACTATATAACGTTTCACCAACTTCATTGCTACTATCTTTGAATAGATCATTGACTTTGAGAAAGTTTTCTGAAAGAATTATCACTAAAATTGTATCTGTACAATTAAAAGATTTTTGTAAAATTTCTATCAGGTCTTCCATAAGTTATTAATCTTTTGATACTTTTTACTCAGGATCTTCATACACGGAGTTAAAAATTTGAGTTAGATTCATTTTAATTCTTGCGAATTTAAATATGGTGTAGCGTGTTTCTAATACAAATCAAGCGATGCATTAAAAAGCAACGAATTTCTGAGAAAATAAATGATCGCAAAACATCGGTAATCCCTTTGAGCAATTAATTCATCTTCGTCAGTTAACGAATTAACCTTCTGCACTCGGGAACGTTTTAATACTTATTCAAGCTCGTTAAATATTTAAGAATAATTTTATCTTATACTCTATTAACCCTTAGCGCTCTTTTGGGACATTCTGTTTTCAGCATGATTACGCACAATTTCCAAAGATATCGCACCACGATGATTTACAAAATTAAAAATTTATGTTTCGTTTACCAGAGGAAAAAGGATATTTGTAAAATGAATAAAAACAAGTTCTTTCACAATAGTAATTTTTTCCGTTCAAAATAAAGCTTCTATTCTTCAGTGATAAAGAATCGTACGAAGTGCAAAGGGTTAATATATTGTAAAAAAATTATGTAACAATATACACTATGTATAATCCGACAATGAAAGAATATTTATACCACTACAACTAACGTTTCAAATACAAACAAGTGTGTTTGACGACTATATCCGTCCTGAAGATGTGGCAGAATTTTGTGTCACGACGGCTATATCCGTCACGCGTGAAACTTTGTTACAATTTGATATTTAAATTGTAATTTTGGCGAAAACTAAATTATATTCGTAAATTTCAATATTTTTAAAATGTTCAGAGGTCAAGACGAAATGAAACGAACAAATAAAAATGATAAATAATTTAAATTGGATTCGTAACTTCCTGAGAGCTAACTATACCCGTCATCGCTTGATTATCGCGACACAAAGTTGGTGCGCGCTTTGCAAAGAGATCGCCACAGTTAACTGGTTAACACGTTGACTGCCACGTCACCCATATTCGTGTGACAGTAAAGTTTCTGATCGGGTCGCGTCACCCGTATTGGGGTGACGCTTATTTGACCACTTGCGAAGGATATTCGTATGTGTTTAAAAAGACATTTCGCTGAGGAAGTAACAAAACTATTGAATATTAATTAATATAAACTAAGTTAATTATATAATTAAAATAAGTTAATTATATAATAAGTAAACTAAATTAATTAATATAACGAAGAACACGCTTCGTACAGCGGTACGCGTGGCCAGAAGCAGATTTTACTGTAAACGCGCGTGGCAGTCAACCTGTTAAGAAGGTAAAGAAACAATTATAAGAGTTAGAAAGAAAGACAAACACCTCAGTACATTTATACACACACTCAAAAAACATTTCTAGAAATGAAGTTAGTGAAACGACATATATTTATACATATACATTTTACTTAATAAAATATTTAAGTTACCGCGTAAAGAAGTATTAGATATAGAAGTAAAGGACACCGTACGAAACACTATTGCTTGTCGGGTCTGAAAGAGGCGAGGATCCTTTATTGGGTGCAGAAACGTATGAGAAAAAAAAAAAAAAGAAAGAAAGAAAGAAAGAGTTGCTTTAATTTTCAGGAATCCTAATATCCAAGAATACGAATAGAATGCGCTATTTCTAGTACCACAATTACCATCCACTAACATTAACCGTCATCAGTATCATCGTCAGCACCACTATTGCCACTGCTACTGTTACTCCGTTTCTTTTGGAACTAATCCTTTCCTTCCTTTCGAGCGATCTACGTAAACTTAATACGCAGAAAATGTGAAACCTTGTTGCTACAACGATAATTTGTCGTTATTTCAAATTACGAGCCTGAGAGAGGAGGATTAACCGCATGGAATTTCTTTGAGGATATCCGTCTTGTTTCTACGTTACACCATCGTGTGAAGGGAAACTGCTAATATTGCTACGATCATCGCAACGAAACATCGCGGGATTCGGAGAGAGAGAGAGAGAGAGAGAAAAAAAAGAGAGAGCAATTAAAAATTTGAAATGTGAAAGTGTGTTCCGTGTACGCCATTTTCGTTCGTGTCGTGCATCTCTACGCAGGTTCAACGTTAACTTCATCAGATTTCTTTCAGTTCGTTCTCTTTCGTTATCATTTTTCGCCCTTTCAATTAACAAAATCATTATTGTTTTCACGAAAGCGAATCGTTTGAGAATTATATGTTTCTTGGACTTTTTTTTTTTGTTTTTTTCTTTCAACACTTTTGTTTCATGTAATTACAGGGTAAAATTATTGAAGTAGATATTAAATTGGATAGAAGTATTTCTGCGTAAGAGACACTGCGACGTTAGAGCGACTATTATGGAAATAACAGAGAGGATTCATTTTGAAACTAACAATTAAGTTGAATATCACGTGCGCTTTCATTTGTGCAGATTGATAGCTTTCAAGTGTATTCTGACTAACAATCGATCTTCGTTCAATTGTTACGAGCTTGTAGGATCGGTCAGTGAAATTTATGCTTGTTCAATTTGAAAATTCAGAAATTATTACATGTTACAGTTATTGTAAAATTTTTATAACAACACGGCAATTGTTTTCTTTTATTTTGTTATGGTTTCGCATGTATGTGTTATTAACCAAAATCAAATTTTTTTTAGAAAGATTAATCTTCTTTTTATTTATTTAACAACGTTACAATCACGTGTTGATAATTGAAAAGTGTAACAACTTGTAATGCATGTTCGTTCAGGTTCTTCTTGATTCGAAGTTTGAAAAGAAAAAAAGAAAAAGAAAAAAAAAACAGGGATACTAACTGTTTTGTCGATATCCTTTTTACAAATTATGTTTTCGAAGGTATATTTTTTATATACGATTAAAATGTTTTTATATCTTAGGAGAAAGAAATGGAGAAGGGGAGAGAAAGAGAAAGAAAGATGGAAACCATTAATCCACTGCTGTCCACGGGTGACGTCCCTCACGCGATTTTGTCCTCCTTTATGCTAATACCATATTGTAGAGGGGTAGCTTACGCGTTTTTATTTTTTATGCGCTGTACAGTCACTGTGATTCAGGGGTAAGTGATTATCAAACTGGTTTGCGCGTTGAACCGGTGACAGATCAAAGGGACCATTTTGGTCACAGAACAAGCCATCCAGCAATGGAAATTTTAATTTTTATATTTTTCATTGGACCTTTAAAAAATTGTTACCAAAGCTATAAAAAATCAGTCTAAATAGATCTCATTTGTACTATATTCATACATTGTCAACCACATCAGTTAGATTCGTTTAAGTATTTAATCCTTTGCACTCGCGAACTTTTTTAAGTTCCAAAGGACTACTGTGAAAACTTACAGAAAATTACAAATATTTACGATTTTTTATTTACTTGGTTAATTCACTTTACTTTAAAACAAAATAGGTGTTTGAATTTAATTCAAGATACGGAAGATACAGAATTTAATTCAAAGCTTAATCTCTGAAGAAAATTATGCGTGTCGCCATAGCGGCGCCAGTCGATTGCAAAGGGTTAAAAAGAAAACTACCTAAAATTTTTAAAGAATTCTACTAGGAACGATTCATAAGAAGTTTGAAAATAAAGTTCATCGTTTCTCTTTAAATATATCGTAGAATAAAGTTCCATAGAATGAAACAGAAAAATGAGATATTTCTTACCAGACTGCGAGTTTTTATGCATTTTTAAAATTTCCATTAGGCGATAATTAATTGTGTTTTTGAAATTGAAAACCTTGGCGCAAAAATCGAGCGAGTCGCCATTCTAGCAAAATCGTATAAATTTTTGTATATATTTATACATTACTGATTGTTCTATTCAGTTTTTCCAAGATTAAAAAATCTGGAATTAGCTGGATTTTATACCAACGTGTTCAATTATCTCGTTGATCTCTCACCGACTAATTATGCGAGATTTCAAACTCATAAAAAAAAAAATACGGTGGCTAGGTCCACGAAATTTTATCCAGAGAAAAATATAATCACCTATTCAGGAACTACCGTATTTCCCATTTCACGTTTGATCGACTTAGCGCATGTTCCATTACTCAATACATTTTCTTTAGTCAAAACCGAACATGATCCCAGTAATTTTTTAATTTTTCTGAGTTCTTCATATCAGATATGTAAAACTGATTCAAGATTCACGCTGGACACACACACGAGTGTCTTAGTTTCCCTGACGATCAAGGTGGTGAGGGAGCCCATTAGTTTTACTTACGACTAAAACTTGGACAGCACTGCATTAGTCGTCAGTGTGAAATTGTATGCGTGTGTCCTACGTTAACAGTTTTTGATAATCATTCGTTGGGGAATCGTACAACTGTACAACCGAAGATCATTTCAAGTAAAAATGTTGTTTACAAGAAAAGGAAAGAGAAATACTGCTAAAGAAGAAAGTATTCTAAAAAAAAAAAAAAATATGAAAAAAAAAGAACGAAGTGCCGGTGTGTACGTGTGTGTACGCGTGTATGCGCGCGCGAGTGTGTACGTGTAAAGATGCATAGATGTGTAACTTAGCTTGCGCAAATTTTTATGGTAGCTGTGCTACGAATCATGATTGAGACTCATCGTCTTGCATGATGCTTTCGTTTTACTTTGACGTATGTAATGTATGTTTGTATTGCTATGTCGCAGCATGTGCCAAGCATGCTTTGTTCTTCATGTTATGTGTTCCTTTGGCATGGTGTGAAATGTTTTTTTTTTCTTTTTTTTTTGTTATCACTGTTGTTCGTTAAATCAATGTGAAATGCAGATAATTGACAATTTGATGTGCCTCTGCTAGAAATTGATTCTTCAAAGTAGAATCGTTTGTTATATCACGCGATACGTTAAAATTGTTTTTAATCTTCAGTTGCGCTTATTCGCCACAATTATCGAAGTATTATGCGTGTAATCGGTTTTTCTTTTTTTTAATATTTGGTACTATACAAGTGTTGATAAGTGATACGTTTAAATATAGTTTTTTTTTTTTAATTTTTCTTTTTCTTAACGGAGCATTTAAGTAAAATGAACGCGCAAGCAATAACTTTTTTTTTTATATAGTATCGTTTGTTAGTTAAAAGATTATATAATTAACGCTAATAATTAGATAATACTCTGTATTAATTATATATAATTAATTACTGTTTATTGTATTGCTTTTGATACAAGTTTCTAGTTATTGTTGCGCGTCGTGTCTGAACAAATGTATCCCTTGCGATCAAGTATATTTGTATCAATTATAAAACCGTTTCTTCGAATTTCGTTTGTACTTAAGTGTACCAGATCAGTAGTGCAATTTTTTTTGTTTGTATTCTGCATAAAAATAAAATGTGTATGGTGATAGTAAAGTTATGGCGTATTTTAAGTAATGTGTATTGCGTTAGAAATACTTAGTTTAAAGTAATTGAAGTATGAATGCAACAATTATATATTTGAATATCTATAGAAACCAATGTATAATACGATGATTTCGCGCAAAAAATTTTGTATCTCATCCCGTTGCACGCTTATACTAATGTTGCGAATATATATATATANAAGTTTCTAGTTATTGTTGCGCGTCGTGTCTGAACAAATGTATCCCTTGCGATCAAGTATATTTGTATCAATTATAAAACCGTTTCTTCGAATTTCGTTTGTACTTAAGTGTACCAGATCAGTAGTGCAATTTCTTTGTTTGTATTCTGCATAAAAATAAAATGTGTATGGTGATAGTAAAGTTATGTAGTATTTTAAGTAATGTGTATTGCGTTAGAAATACTTAGTTTAAAGTAATTGAAGTATGAATGCAACAATTATATATTTGAATATCTATAGAAACCAATGTATAATACGATGATTTCGCGCAAAAAATTTTGTATCTCATCCCGTTGCACGCTTATACTAATGTTGCGAATATATATATATAAAAAAAAAAAAAAAAAAAAAAAAAAAAAAAGGAACTTTAAATTTTTTTTTTTTTTTTTAAATTTTTATTTTTTAAATTTTTTTTTTTTTTTTTTTTT
>SMSQ01016574.1:161037-172405 GCA_019453375.1 Ctenoplectra terminalis
TTTTTTTTTTTTTTTTTTTTTTTGTCTTTTATTTTTTGTGCTTGTATTTTCAACGCTACTGTTCAGCCTCTGTACTCATTGTCCGTAATTTCATTGTACACCCTTCCTTTACGTTCTGTGTTCCCCTTCGCCTCTTTCAGTTCTTCGATTCGATCTTTGTGATATTGTTTCATTGAAATCTGCTTGATTGATTAGTGCCTGAATTTTAAACGACCATGTCTCACTTTGATACGTGTTACACGTATACGTACGCTTTGTCGCGTGACAATAAAACCGAACAGTCTGTTGTAAGTTCACGTTAATCCGCTACACGAACGAGAAAAATAGAAAAGACGATAATCGTGTTAACTCTTCGTTGCGGTTCTGATAAATATATTTTATATAGAATCTAATATAATATAGAATCTTATATAAAATCTAATATAATTAAATATAGAATCGGGGATATTGTCATCAATTACGTTACTTTCTGTACAACGCGGATGTACCTATTCAAAGTTTACACATTTTCTAATCAAAATTTGAAGGAAAAATTCAGGTTTTAATTTTTCGGCAGATTTATTATTCTTTCCTTTTGATCTTTGTATTTTTTTTTACATTTTTTTTTTTATCTTTTCATTAATATTGATTGTCCATTTAAATTATCAATCGAATACGTTTGTAGAATCGAGAAGGTGGCGATCGTTCGAGAGGTGGAGGCAGCGGAGGCGATTTCCAAAGATCGGACTCGTCGCCTGGATCTAGGCCTAGTTCTGTTCTACCGGATCTTCTCACCTCGTCACCGGGCCAACGACAGGACAAGACAACCAGTGAAGAGGTTAGATATATTCATATCTTTTTTTCACCTTTCATCTTTTCTGTACATATGTATACGCGAATGTGCAAATTTCCACGCATTTAGACTCGTTTAACACGTTTGATCATCGTTACGCTACGTGGGGATCGTCGATTGTCCATGATCGCTGATTTTGTGTCGCTCTTGTAGCATATGTGCCTCGCGAGTCCTAAACAATTCATTGCATTCGTTTTAAAGAATTGCGAACATGGTAGACACGAGAAAAGAAAAATGGATGTAGAGTTTGAAAAAATTAATCGACTACGGTATTTTAGATCGAAAGCGATAGGATACGATCGTTTTCAAACACATTTATTGTGCTTTAAGCATCGAATCTATCTTTTGTGGCAATTCAGCGCCATTTTGTGACGACGTAGCTCCATTTTACGATCGGTCAGATACGTTTTTTTTTCCTCCGCTTCCCTTAAACAAATTACAATCATTGTTACATTCGGTTTATTTATTCGTAATACATTTACAGTATTCTCCATGAGATTGGTAACTTTTTCGTTTCGAATTAAACTATATTGAAATATCTAACCGGTATTTTTTTGTCACGTACACAATTTTGAAGTAAAATATTAATAATCACAAAATTGAAATTCAGTGACGAAGAAGGATGATGAAAGTAACTTTTAAAGTCGAGGTTGAAGGATTTCTTTTTTCGATATCTCGGAAGTTATTAGGTTTAGAAAAATGGTACGAACGTAGTTGTGTGTTTATATAAAAAAATGGAATTCAACTGTGTAAATAGCTTTTTAAATAGTTAATTTTTTTCAAACGTTTGGTAAACATTAAAAGAAATAAAATATTTGCAAACTTTTATTCCAAACGTTTAATCCATTTTCGTTTAAACTTGCATGTAAAGATATGAAACACGGATATTTTGTCATTTTTATATTTAGCATTTTAATCAAAATTACTGTAGTTCAGATTTTCTTATATTCTGTGCGAGGTAAAGTTCTCGGTCAAATACACACGTATAGCTTATAATTTGTACTTAAATATCGTACATTTTAATTAACCCTTTGGCAGTCTGATAAAATCTCAGGGAAAACGTATTAAAGGAATATATTTTATCGTCAGATTTTTTAATATCCGCGATGTCGGGTACGAAAAACACGTAGCTCCAGCTTGTCTACGCGCAATAAATTTTAGTAATCACGTTCGTGTGATACAATTTAAGTCATGGAATTTACAGCACCGCATTCGCTGGCCAGCCCCGAATTTCTCTCGCGCTGCACTGTGAAAGGGTTAATAAGGTAGATTGGCTTAATAAGATAAAAAGGAAAATTAAATAAACACGTAAAGTGGGAAACACGAAGAACAAGTAATGGAAAAAGAAATAAAATAGAAACTTATTACAGAAATTAACATTTAACCGAATGGAGCCAATACGTGTGTATTTTCTTTATTTACGATCTTTGTCCCACAAAATCCAGTGTATATACTTCAATGAATTAGCAACGGAAAGAGCAGAATATATCGATAAAGAAAGACTGCTATCGTGTTTTGGGTTCATAGACGTAGGGGTTTTATGTGCCTTTGCTTTGTGTTAGTCCTTGCAAATGCTTTATTACATTGTATTTTTCCGTAACGTCTCCAAACATATCTGGTGATTTAGAAAAATCGAATATAGACTCGTACGCGGTTAATGTTTTAGTTTAATGAATTGAAAAAGAATTTAACCCTTTGACTACTGTTGACGCCTATTGGCGTCCGAAACATGTTGGCTTCCCGGTACTGTTGGCGCCTATTGGCTTAACAGGTTGACTGCCACGCGCATTTTAGGTAGTTTGCCCATGGCGCCAACATGAATTTCTTATTATGCGATGTACATTATGTTGAACAAAATAATATCTACATTTTCCTTGTACTAATCAAATTATTTTTCCATGTTCTGTACGGCATTAATTTCTTCGAACCATTATAGTAAAGTGGTATTATTTGAAAATTTATCAGTATCGATATTTACTCTAATTATGTATTTTACTATTGGTCGCATCGCCGGTCATCGGTGGCCCCCATGGCGCTGTAGCCAAGTCGAGTGCCGGTCACCGGTCACCCCCATGGCAGTCAACCTGTTAAAATATTAACCCTTTGCACTCCGCGCCATTCTCGACGTTGGCTACCAGCTACTTTGTGGCAGAAACGGACATTTTCAAGCTCTCGTATTATTTTGTATAGCTTTGGAACTAAGTAACTTATTATGATGATATTTGACTTATATGAATTGGTTGAAATCGAGAAATGTATATTTGTAAAAAAATCGAATATTTTATTTCTTATTATTTTTTACAGTATCCTAAGTTTTGAAACACTCCCCAATATGCATTGCAGGCCGATTAGTGCACGTTTGACAATAATAAGTGGTTTGACGCCTGCCACCAGGTGTTTTCCTGTTGGAACAAACTATGCAATCCTGTTTTCTTTGTCCCACATCGGGAATATGTAGTTCATTGTCTAGTCTGACGTCTTCAAAAGATGTGGATGCGTCCTTGTATATATCTTAGTAATTTTACGATATTTTTATTTGATTTCTTGTGCCATTTCAAGAGAAAACTTCAGGGAAACATGAATGTCTGAAAAAGTTGCGCTGAAATAACTCAATTCCCCGTAATCACTAATAAACTTTAATGTCCCCTGAGAGGGGACAGCGGAGTGCAAAGGGTTAATAAAATATTAATATTATAAAAGATTGTTATTTAAAAAAAGCTTAAAATTAATATTCACTTCAAGTAATATTCGTTTAATGTAATAAATTTCAGTATTTTGAATATTTTAATATACTTGCTCAGAAATGCATGTCTAACGAAAAATTTCGCCGTACCCAGTGTACGTCGCGAGTGAATTCGTACCGTACCGTACGGCCAGTGCGTGCCAAAGTCTGCCGTGGTCAAAGGGTTAATACCATATACTTTGATAAAATTAAAATATACAACGAACTGTATCTTTTTTTACGATGTAACGTTTCGAACATATTTTTTCGTAAAAAGAAGCAAGTAGAAAAAAATCTTCTTGTAATTTCAATTAGAGTTTTAACACTAGAACTACCAAAGTGGTCAAAACGACCCATTCACAGTAATTATTCACAGAAATTTGATAAATTAATTAAGGTACCTTAGGGAAGATTTTCCGTTAAGAATATAAGTAAACCTTTGGCTTGGTTCCGTTACGTATTATTTTATATACCATCCAATTTTATTTTCTCGGTAGAAATAAGTATACTTTAAATCGTGGGTAGTTCCAGTGTTAACAAAGCAAATAAAAACAATTTCATTGAAATTATAAAGATTGTCTTTGAGTGAAATATTAAATGTGACAAAAATTAAATTAGTTTCCAACGATTTCTAACGATGATCGCATAAATCGAGGTAACGCTTTATATGTTAAAACTTATCACGTGTAAAATAGATTTACGATAGCGTTCGGAATTATGATTTATCATTTATGATATTTATCTTTGATTTATGAATGGGAAAATATTGCTCGTTTCGTTTGTTCTATTTGATTGTTGTTTCTTTTTCGTTCTCGAGGATACACCGTTCCAACTCTTATTTGTATCTTCGGATCACGTAGTAGAGTTTTGCTTTTTGGCAAAAAAATAGGACGTATGTTTGATTGTTTGAATCGATGGTAGTGCTGTATTTTCGTTTATAATTTCCTTGATTTCATACGTTTCAACGTAGAGCTGTGATTGGATCTCTTAACGGTCACATCTATTCTCGTATTTTAGCTAATAATTGTACTTAGATAATTCGAATAAAAGAAATTGATTATACATAGAAATAAAATGCTACCAGAGTATTTATCATTTGTTAATTTGCAAGGGAAAGAAATGATTAATCTTTGAACAGCCGATCTTCTAGCAATAATGCAGGATACCGATGTTGGGTCATTTTAATTTTAACTTTTAGTACGTTTCGGAAACCGTCAGATTTCCTGTTTTATTCCTTTAGATTTTTATTACGTACCCATGCTTATATTTTTTGAATATCTAATTCACAACTAGTTTCTTCTTAAGTAATTTTATCACATTGCTAACGAATTATTAATTCTTTTGCTATCACGGATGACTATAATCCGCTATAAAATGTCCATTTAATATTATGAGCAATTGTAGTGACTTGATAGAATACGTTTTATATTTTAAAATAACAAGTGTACAATGGAAAAAATAGTATTTAATGTACACAGTTAAATTAGATAATTTTGGATATAAATAGCTAGACAACATGTCCGTTTCTCTTTAAAATCATCCGTAGCGAAAGGTTTAAACGGTACCAAGACTGCACAATTAAAAAAGGAAAATTAATTTGCAAAGAATAAAATAATTGTACGTTATTCACTTAAACATAAAGTATTACATTGTTTTATTACACGAATTTTGCATATGTGTTTTTTACATAATGTTGTTTGATTATAAACTTGGAAGAATGTTTAAATTATATTGTAGCATTATACAGAATCAATTATGATAAAGAAATGAGTCAAAAAGTGACCCGACATCGGCCAGACAAGAGTTAAGTTGATGTTAAAGTTTAGAATCGTTAGAAAGAATAAATTATTGAAAGTTGATGCAGCATATTAAGGCAACGTGTTAGTGAATACCTTGTATTTTTAGAGAAAAATGCATTTCTATTCGAAGAGAACTATTATTTCCGATACATTCGACTCGTTATTTTATATGTTTTTATATTACGCAAAACAAAAAAAGAAAAAAAAAAAAACCCGCGCAAATAGTCCCATTACGTTTGTCAGCGTGACTAATTCAGGATTCTGTTGTGTGTTGTGGGACGCGTGGGAGCTCTAATCCGAAGAGCAGGGCCCTTTCTACTGACCATCCCAATCCCAATACTAATTACAATGTAAGTATTCATTCGATATCGATTTACAATTCAGTGTTGCTTCTACCTCCTCTTAGAAGAACGTTTCTTCTCGTGCAAAGGAAAAAAAAAAAAAAAAAAAAAAATATATAAGACTCAACAAAATCCTCTACTATTTTTCTTAATTCTCACCGTGCATCGTGCATGGAATGTCGATATTTTCTACACTATCCAGTCGTATTCTCGTTTTGGTTTTGCAGGCCCTTTTCCCAGATATTTCGCAAATCGAACAAATTTCTAATTCAACCGCGACTACAATGCTTTTGTTTAGCTACCTCTTTCTCTCTTTTTCTCTCTGTCTTTCTCTCTCGCACGCTTGTTCACTCTCTGGTCTCTTTGTTTCCATCTGCTGCTTACTTTCCTGTTCGTTTTAAGCTTTGTTACTTTCTTTTCTCCTCTCTGTTTATTTTTATTTGTTCCACTAAGTATCTGGAATCCAGGCAATGTAAATTTAATGGCAATGTGTGAAAGCATTATTTTCAATTCTACCTTGCTTTTAAGTAGCGTTTCAAACAATTTTTGTTACATATTTATTTGTGGTATGTGATAGGTGTACATTTGATATTCATACGTTGCTTTGAAGTATCTTAAAAGAACTTTGTATGTCTTTATCATTTTCATGTGTGTTACGTACTTATTTTACTGCATGTTACTTTATCAGGTAAACGTCTTTATATTTTCTACTTTTCTTTTTAATTAATAGTGTGCCCTACCAGTTGTCGTACTTTGTGTCTTGGTTGCATCATTAATTTATAATAACATGTATATTTTCTTGATGGTTCAGTTTACATTGTATTCTTGATCTGTATATGCAAGTTTAGTCTTAAAGTATTTTTTGTTCCAGTATCGGCAAGCGGTTAAAACACCAACACCATTTGCACTTCAACAGAAACAGAGATCTTTTCTTACCTTTGGATTCGGTGCTGGGCCAGCTAGAAGGGAATCTCATGTAAACGTTAACGTGACTCCAACGAGCCACGATCTTGCATCTGACACACCAGAAATACGCAAATACAAGAAGCGTTTCAACAGTGAAATTCTATGCGCTGCACTTTGGGGTAAGTTAAGAATTACCTTATTGTACGACTTGCAATAATTAACTTTGCTCTTGAACATTTACAGGTGTAAATCTATTAATTGGCACCGAAAATGGTCTCGTGTTATTGGATAGAAGCGGTCAGGGAAAAGTATACCAATTAATAAGTAGAAGACGATTTCAACAGATGGAAGTCCTGGAAGGACAAAATATTTTGGTTACAATTAGTGGGAAAAAGAATCGTGTAAGGGTATATTACCTTTCTTGGCTTAAAAGTAAGATCCTGAGAACGGATGGACACAGTGATGTAAGTTGTGCTTTTGTTTCTTGATATGGTTATTATTGATCATTATTGTTAATGATACTTTTTTAAAATATAATTTTTTTTCTTATATATTCTGATATTTTTAAAAGATTTGTAAATTAAAGATTTGTAAATTAAAGATTTGTAAATTAAAGATTTGTAAATTAAAGATTTGTAAATTAAAGATTTCTAAATTAAAGATTTCTAAATTAAAGATTTCTAAATTAAAGATTTCTAAATTAAAGATTTCTAAATTAAAGATTTCTAAATTAAAGATTTTTAAATTAAAGATTTGTATATTAAAGATTTCTAAATTAAAGATTTCTAAATTAAACTTTTAAGTATTTGTCAAAAAGCAATCTTTATTTAGTCTTTTATTTGAAATATATTTTCAACAACCTGTATGTTAAAACTTATTTAACAAGTATTTTTTGTTTCATTTTAGCAAGTTGAACGACGCAATGGTTGGATTAATGTTGGAGATCTTCAGGGTGCGGTACATTTTAAAATAGTTAAATACGAGAGAATAAAGTTTCTCGTTATCGCACTGAAAGATTCCATAGAAATTTACGCTTGGGCACCAAAGCCTTACCACAAGTTTATGGCTTTTAAATCGTTCGGTGAATTAGCGCATAGGCCATTACTCGTCGATCTTACTATTGAAGAAGGAACAAGATTAAAAGTTATTTACGGTAGCGCCGATGGTTTTCACGCCGTTGATTTGGACTCTGCTACGGTTTACGATATTTATCTGCCAAAACATGTAAGAATATTTAAATGATACTTCAAAAACGGTTAATACCTTTTCACGTACATGTATTAAGATGATCGGTCTCGATTACAGACTCAGGGTCCCATTTGTCCACATTGCATCGTTGCATTGCCCAACAGTAACGGCATGCAGTTATTATTATGTTACGATAACGAGGGTGTATACGTAAACACTTATGGTAGACTTTCCAAAACCATGGTTCTTCAATGGGGCGAAATGCCAACTAGTGTTGCATATATTGGTACCGGACAGATTATGGGTTGGGGTAACAAGGCTATTGAGATTCGAAGCGTAGAAAGTGGACACCTTGATGGTGTGTTCATGCACAAGAAAGCTCAGCGGCTCAAGTTCCTTTGCGAGCGTAATGATAAGGTATGTGTGTGTGTATGTAGATTTACACCTATGCAAGTAATATCCTCGTTAACGCTTGAAGATATGTTCTTAGAAGACAAAGCGTTACAACGAAACAGCATTAACCCTTTGCGGACGGGACGGTTCGAAGTGAACCGTACCGTGGTGCCGAGCTCCTGCCGCGATAGTCATTTAAAATTGCCAGAGCATATTTCCGCTTAACCGCGGTTTTCGTTCATAGCACTCCAACTAAAATTCTGGACATATTATATGTATATACACAGATTTTCCACAGGATAAATAAATGATACAAGAATTCTTCCGACAATGAAACGTTAGCTTCATCGATCATATTAGTGAGAAACACATATACGCGTTTCTCGGCTCTATCAGTTGTTTTCGCGGAACGCATATTTGAGTTCCTCGGCCATCGACATGCATTTAGGTGGGACACGTATATGCGTTTCTCGGCTCTATCAACTGTTTTCGCCAAACGCATATACGAGTTCTTCGGCCAATTTGATGATTTGCGTAAAACGCATATATGCGGCGCTCGTCCGCAAAGGGTTAAACGAGATGATCTTAGGACACGGATGAATCTTCATGTTACTTTTGATTGTTCCAGGTATTTTTCTCGTCAGCAAAAGGCGGAAGTGCATGCCAGATTTACTTCATGACATTAAATAAACCTGGCATGGCTAACTGGTGATCCCGAATGAGGCCAAATCTGGCCCTCAAGTTATCTTTACGAATAAGGACACAAAATCCTCCTCGTGTATCGAGATACGCATCATCGCCATTCATGTTAATTCGTTCTTCACTGCCAGGATTTATCGCCATGGAAAGCAGACAATGTTTGTATTGGAGTCATCAACATTATCAAAACCATTTTCAGTCTTATTACAGTTATCATAATTATTATTATCATCATCGACGCCGCCGTCGCCTTCGCTATCATCGTCGTCGTCGTCGTCGTCGTCGACGCGGTCATTGTTATCGTCATCGTCAACGTCACCACCACCACTACTACCATCATCATCACCATCACTATCACCATCACCATCATCGTCATCACCATTATCATCATCATCATCATCACCATCACCATAACTATTATCATTTTTATCCACAAGACCATTATATTCAATATCGATATGTTTGCTCGAGTAATTGCACACTAAACGAAGAAAAACACCAAATATCCAATGAAATATTTCAGAACTATCTTCAACTGTTTTTGCAAGGTATACAAGGGAAGCTAGTATTGGTGAATCATTTGGTAAAAAGATTTCTGTGCTTTTTTAACTATTCATCTTACGTGATACAACTTAGCATATGAGAAAGAAAGAAAAAGAAAAGAAAATAATGGTTCCTTCTTTACCGTAATACTCCTCTCGATAGAGGAGAATAAGTAAGAATAAACTATATGCACAAAATTTTATTATATTTTTTAACGATTAACTCATAATTGTTTTACAACCGTTCGAATATTATTAATATTAAAAATTTTCTTTCATACTTGAAAGATACGTCTGCTTAAATAAAACAGAAATATCATAAAATAAGTTTAAAAATACGGATGAATAGTTGGAAACAAGTTGAATTCTTAATCTGGATTTATTTCAGAAACAAACATACATACGATATGTTATCATTCAATTTAAAAATCAGTATAACGTACTGTTTTAGTAGGTACGGAAAGATTGTACAATATGGATGCTTTCGTTTATACGAACGAGAAGATTTTCCGTAATATGTTTGTAACAAGTGGCTGAACTTTTCTATGATAATAAAAGCAACATGAACTGTCTTGATAGCTCTAAGTGCAAATACGCGAGCAAAATGCAGTGTGAATGAATATCTACGGTTTACATTTCGAGAAAAAGAGAGAAAGAGAGAAAGAGAGAGAGAGTATAGAGATGACGCGCGCGCAAGAATGAAAGTAAAAGCGATTAAGCGAATGTGAGAGGGAATGTGTGTAATAATGTACGTTTTTTTAAAGTTATTTTCGATTAAATGTATTTTTTCCATTTATAAAGATATAATTGACGCAATGTTTATTTGTTCAGAAAGATCGCTCCTATGGTATATAATTGAATGTAATCTCGTATATTATCGCATCGAGTTTATGTTAGAAAAGCCTTCTAAGTGGGAAAACAATATTGTTTTTAATAATAAAAGAATAGCGATGAACTAAAATGTTATAACTAAAATTAGGAGTAAGGAAGATAATTACTAATGTTATTAACTGTATAGTTTGTAGCAATCGAAGGATTTGTATATCCTGTTTCTGCAATTTAAGATAGTAGCGAGGACGATGATAATACGATGATGTAATACGTGGCGTTGGATAAATTGCATTTTTCTTTTTCTTTTTCTTTTTTTTTTTACAAGTAATAGATTTATGTTGGCAGTTTTTTCAGACGTAAAGTGATAAGGTGCAAAGAAAACATTTTTCTGTTTTATTATTTTTTCTAAGATTTACTAATATACTTCTTACGTTTAACTTGCACCCTCCTCTTTGCGAAAAGTATTCGCATCGGTATAGTCTTGTACTGTTTACGTTTAACCAACAATACAAATGATTAACGAAACGCGTTCAATATTTACACGAAGAACAAATTATAACTTAATAATATGCATAGGAAAAGGGTAGTTTCTTATTTTTTATTCAATAGTACACGAATTAATGAATATTCATTCGCAAATTCATCGATTCATCTAAAAATCTTCAAAAATTGTCTAATCGCACGATAGTCTTACCAATTTAATTAAACATGATTAAAACACATTACACATCTATCGCAAATGCATATTACCGTTTGAAACATTTGAAACGTTTATATAGAACTTTCCACTAAAAACTATTTTAGTTCGAATAGTTCTACGTATAATTTGGAATTGTTTTAAAAGAAAGTATTTTGAATTCAAAATCAAGCGTAAATTAAAATAAGAACGGTAACGTACTTTGAAATTATTTGTTCTTTTATAATTGCATTTTTTATTTGTATAAATTGTGCATAAATATGTTTCACGCATAGCAAGCATTTTTAACCATTGAGTAACATTAAAATTGCAATTTTTTAATTACAAATCTCTTAAGAAGCATCGAAAATATTTTTCTTCCTGCATAGTTGAAAATGAAAAATTAACGAGGGATAGTTTGGAATTTTTATTAAAAAAA